>JAJNLL010000088.1:0-138803 GCA_023089105.1 Lasiodiplodia citricola | reverse complement strand
CACCCACCCCACCCACTCCTCCACCTCTTCTTCCTCCCCCCTCACCCCCTGCGCCCTCCCCCCCGCCCAAACCGCACACTCCCCCACCACCCTGACCACCGCCTCCACCTCCCCCCTCTCCAACCCCAGCCTCCTCAGTCCACGCAGGTGCCACAGCGTCGGCGCCTTCAAGCCGGACCCGGCCAGGATGGCGCTCGCGGTAACCAGGCTCGTCTCGACGTCGGAGAGTACCGAGTGGTCGGACAGGAAGAGCCCGTATATGACGGATTCCTCCAGCCAGCGGAAGTCGGCTTCGTGCGAGGCCCAGGTGCGCAGGATGGGGGGCAGGTGGTGCTGGTAGAGGCGGTGCAGGTGGGCGGCGCCGCGGGTGGTGGTTGGCGTGCCGGGGGCGAGGGAGAGGGAGTCTGGGGCGCTGGAGGAGTAGCGGGGGGAGAGGGTGGTTTGGGGGCCGAGGACGGGGGCGTCTTGGGATGGTGGTGGTTGGGGGGAGGTGGAAGGGGCGTTCCAAGAGGGATTGTCGAAGGTCGTGGGCGCGTCGGAGGGGAAGAGCCCGGCTTCCTGCTCGGCGCGGCCGAGAGACGACACGGCGGTGACGACGGGCGGGATGCCGATTAGCGTCCATTCCTTCAGCAGCATGTCGCGCAGGTGCAGCGAGATGGTACGGGTTTCGGCGGGGGGTAGGGCCGCGGCCGGCTGCTGGGATGGGGTGGTGGTGGTGTTGGCGGTGCCAGCATTGTGGCCGGTGACGTGAAGGAAGAGCGGGCCGAGGAGGTTAGGGTGGCCGAGGGCTGTCAGGGTGCAGGCTGGGAGGATGTAGGCGGCGCTTTTCGGTAGGGAAGGTGGCAGGAGGTGGCGGACTCTTGATAGCAGAGCGGGCAATGCTTGTGCGGATGGCGGTGGCATCTTCCTTCTTGTGGCGTCAAGATGGCTTTGGATGTGTTGATGACGTTGTGTGTGCTGGCGCGACGAGAGGTGTTTTCATCTCACCTGCCCCACCTGCCGTGTTGAGATGACCTCGGTAGGATTGCCCCGTCTGGACCTCATCCTCTCATCCGCATTCCTCAGCGTGCGTTTTTGTGCGGCGAAAGAGCAGAGAATGAAGAGATGGAAACTCGATATCGAATAATGCAATTGGTGATGGCGTTTCTCAGCCACGATGCGGGGTTGTTGAGGGTAGCCCGCTTCGGAAGGTCCGACAGCCTCCCGATCTCCTTCCCCCACCGGCCATCAATCCCGACTTCAGCTTACCGGCAGAGAGAGATCAGCTTGACACGTTTCGGTCCGGAGCTCGGCTTGCCATGCTTTCCGCCATGACATCGGTTCAGCCCCAAGACCTGCGCCTTCTCGCTGCGATCCACCATCGACCCCCCAGACTTATAGCCACTTCCTTCATGGAGTGCGATAAGCATTCTTGAACCGGGTACGGCGCTTCGAAAAGCTCAGCCTCAGGTCACTAGCCACGGCGGATCCCGATGAAGCGTCAGCTGGGTCTAGCCTGTGCTCCGGTCAAGTTCGCGTGTCGTCTGTACGACAAGCCTTTGCCTAGCTTTCGGTAGTGCAGGCGAAAGCGGAATCCTTTCGGGAAGAGTCTGGGCCCGGCATCCGGATGCGGGGGATGCACAGCTGAACACTCACTACCGAACCGACTAATCCTCCACACGTGCTGCACTTTCGCGTCCACATTCCTTCGACTTCAGCTGAGCTCTCCAGTATATAGCACGCCACCGCGCTGCTCTCGTCTCGTCTTTCTCCACTTGCTCCGGATCTGGCCTGGCGGATATTGCATCGACTCCACTCCGTCCGCCGTCCAGACCCTGTCCGCTAGCATTGAGCCGGCACTACTTCATCACGCGAGCCGAGTCAACAACACTGCCCCGCCATAATGACCGTATGCCATGTGGAAGCAAGGGGTTGATCTCACCGTCATGTGCAACCATCTGGCTTTATAGAACGCTAATGTACCCTCGCGCACCTGGATCATCCTGCCGCGACGGATATTTGTTTCGGAAGTAAACACTCATGTCTTCGCTACCATCCGTCGACGACTACCATCTCAACGACTCGCAAAAGCGCCTACGCGCCTCGCTGATAATATGCTTAACCGTTTCCGCTGTCTTTGTCCTGCTGAGAGCCCTGGTTAGACTGCACATTCAGCGCCAGTTTGCCCTGGATGATTATCTCTTGCTGCTTGCACTAGTAAGTTGCCTTGGACAACCACGGCTCTGGATAAACATGGGCTCATGCTACACAGTGCGGCTTCTCCATCATGACTGCTTTCATGGTCCATGCCATTGACAGCGGGGGTTTCGGCCGGCTGACAAAGGAACTCCCCTTGCCTGTCCTCCTACGCGGCATCAAGGTGCGCCTCTTGTGCTGTGTAGCACCCTCGTACTTTTCTGACCGTCTAGCAGTTCCTCATCTGCACCCAAGTGTCTTACACTCTGACTCGGCTCACCACAAATCTGAGCATTGCATTCCTTCACTTGCGCATCACGGGCAGAGCCCATCCTCTTTTCAACCGTCTTCACTATGTGTCCATTGGCGTAAACGTCATCATCGGCCTTTACGAATGCTTTGCCTTGCTTTTTCAGTGCTATCCGGTAAGTGCGCTACCTCTCATGCAGAAGTTCCCATGGCCGACGGTTAAGGTTTTATTTAGGTTTACAAAGCCTGGACTCCGACAATGCAAGAAGGGCACTGCGTGGATAAGCACGGGCTCACCATTGGCATCTACGTCTATTCTTGCGTCAATGTCGTGCTCTTCTGCTACTACGCTTTTGCTCCCGCCCCCTTAATCTGGAAGCTGCAGCTCAAGCCGGCTGTCAAATTGTCTGCAATCTTCGTTCTGGGCATCGGTATCTTGTAAGCGGAATTCGGCTCTCATTATAAGCTTGACTGAGTGTTTTCAGGGCAAGCATTGGGACCATCATCCGGTTCAGGTACCTCTTCGGTTTCTCAAAGACGACAGATGAACTAAGTAAGTGATGAGACTCTTGCCCAGGCTGCAAGTTATCAGAAGGTCCTCAGGCTAACACACCTCCGTGCGTTCAGAGTTCTTTGCACCTTTTGCACGTTGGTGCTGGATTGAGCTGTGTCTCGCTATTTCCGCAGCATCAGTCTGCGCATTCCGTCCGCTCCTACGCCTCATTCCATGCTGCGCGATAGACGCAGCGGACAGAAAGGGCACCAAGCCCGGGTCAGACTCGAAGAAGAGAGTGCCGCGTGGCTATACTTTCCAGCTTTCCGAGATCGATTCGATGAGCATCAAGGAACAGAGGATTCCAATCACCCAAGAGTTTGAACTCAGTACCGTGAGTACTTCTGCAGTAGCCACGCCTGCTACCTTGTACGACAATGGTTGCGTAAGCTACTTCCCGATGGAACCGGAGCCAATTGCAAATGTCAAGCGGGAATGGCGGCTACCAGATTTGGAGAGAGGGTCTTAGAGAGAGAGAAGGAGATGTACAACTGTAGTATTTTGGATGATACCCCTGCAAGACAGACACGGTAGTCACGTGCATCGTACTGCATAGCCGCTGTGAATAGTCTGCTTGCTCTATTATTAGTTTCTTGTGTATAATTAGTTCACTATATACTTCTCAATTTGATGTGTGTAAATATTCTGCTTTATTCACTAATCACTTGGCTGACTAGATTAGTGTACTTAGGTGTGAGTAGCAAGCGGTTTCGGAACGAAGTCCAACACTACAGTATTCCCGCTTTCTGACGTCGCCCTTACATCAGCGAATATCTCAAAGAGTGCTTCGATCACGAAACACGGGAAGCGGGAACGCTGACGCCTGATCCCGTGACACGCGCGTCAACATTTTAATGTTCAACGTCATGACTTCTCCATTCCACTCGAACTTCCCCACCTTAGCCGTGCGTACCTGCAGGGGAGATAAGCGCTAGGATCTTGCAACTGCGATCGCATTCTGCATTCTCTACCCGCTGCAGCGAATCTTGACACGCCAGTCGCGCATGGATCGACAATCCGGGCCGCATGATTGACGTCAGTGTGCAACAATGCTCCCTGCACGCCGTCGACAATCGCGACAAATTGAGATTTCATTGGCATTCATGTGCGCTGCCTTACGCGCCTGTGGCTCATGCATGGCCGTCTATCAAACAAACGCATCCCTCACATTGACTTCTTCGATTCTCGCGGGGTCTACGAGAGATCCCCACCATGTTGCCAGGCGCTGACCTTCTAAAATGAATCTGTTCATCTACCAGACATTATGACTCCGCTGTACTCCGTAAACAGTGCTTCTAAGCAGGAAAAGGTCAATCCAGCCTTAGATCGAAAAGAAGCTTTCATTGACAGCCTTGTAGTGTCTGCCATGCGGGTAAGCACCAGCCAGCGGTACGCTACTCCAAGGCCTTCCCGTGAGAGGATCGATAACGCCTTCAGCAATCTTCCATCACACATTCCGAGATGCGCCTTTCCTCGACAGGGGAAAAAACGTCATGAACTCAATGCAGAGCGTGCGGCACCGACGTCTACGATGAGAAGAAACGGGTATAGGGCTCCACAACACCAACACCAACGCGGGGCACAATCGGCGATCGCAGGTCTAGACCGGAATGCAGCCCCTCCCACTTAGCCAGGCGTGTATATAAAGGACGTACTATGCCGCGCTGCTCAAACCACCAGCATCGACCACCTTCCACGTCCCGCGCCGTCCTCAAACACAGCAACACAGCGCCCTCACTTTCCACCCAAACCCCACTACAACATGTCCAACCCCGGCAACATCATCGGCGGCCACAAGGCCAATCTCAATAATCCGAACACCTCGGACGAGGCCAAGCAGCACAGCAAGCAGGTCATCGACGAGCACATGCAGAGCGGCGAAATGCCCCAGGCCGACCAGCACAAGAACCCCGGCAACGTGTATGTTCTCCCAGTCACTCCGCCATCATTCCTCGTTCGTCTTCTTTCACAACAGCGTTGGGTTCGGATGCTGATGTTCTGGTTCGTGGGATAGTGCTGGCGGTTTGAAGGCGACTCTTAACAACCCGAATGTCTCGGATGAGGCGAAGCAGAGTGCGCAGGAGAGGCTTCACGATTTTTAGGGGATGGTGGGGGACATCGTGATGAGCTTTGAATGCCCCACAAATAATGATGTGTAACGACATGTAGTGAAACGTATATTTGAAATAACAAATATTGTTTAACCGTGTGGGGGGAGTTAAGCATATCCGTGTAAAGAACGCCGGTCACAGGTCGATGTGTTCAGATGAAGAATAGCATCAGGAAATTCGACAGGATTAGATACTGAACAGTTCGTTTTTGCTAGGTATATTCGTCATATATGATGCAGCCCTTCAGCATCCTTCCTTAATTTTAATCTTATTGAAGCACTGAACATGATTAAGACGACGGCGTTAGTTAGTTTTTCGATCAATGAGAACCGGGAGCGGAGAAACCCCCAGTTCTATTGTCCCACAACTCATAAAGACGAAAGTGATACGAAATCTGATCCCGCACATCCAACGTCTGGGAAACGTTTTTCTTGGAGAGCAAGTTCAACTCCGAAAGGGCAAGTTACTTATACTGTTGTTGAGCACTGTTCGCAGTGCTAGTAGCTGCACGAGGGGGCCGAGGAACGGACACACACGCAATCCGCTGACCGTCGCCCATCACGGGGCAGGCGCGAGCTGCAGGGCGGCATACGTCAAATGTATGAAAGACAAAGGCTTATCTATTCCATCATGTGAGCTCTGCTCAGCGGACCTAGGGTAGCAACGTATATAAAACAGATATCTGATGCGCGGTGTACATCCTGGAATCAGAGAACCTATTAAAGACGTCATAGTCTTGGAAAGTACCGAAAAATGGAGAAGACTTGCGCGTTTGGAGAACATATGGATAACCTTGACTTTACTCCGCAAATCGACGAAGGTATCTGGAGGGCTGCTGAGCCTGCGGGGAAAGCCTTAAAATTATGCTTAGCGTCGTGAGCTATCTATGCTGATCACCTACAGAACATGTTAAATGCTGCGGCTCATCATCATTTGTTGCGCATCGTATTGTTTCCAACAAGCATTCTTTTACAACCACCGCGTTCAGAAGAGTTTCTTTTCTGGGAGTCATGCGCCCGAAACCCCAAACCAGACGCAGTCTGGCTTTCCGATGTCTCCGTTCTCATTTCCCTTATGCGAGGGTGATGTCGAAAGTCAGGGAACAACGGCTTGAAGACAGTCAATTTAAACTACGTCGAGATTCTCTAAGGGCCAAAAAACGTCAGGAGACGAAGCTCAAAAGCAGCAGCCTAAGCAGACCGTGCACTTCTTGAAATCACATGATTATAGGTACAGTAGCAGGGAATCCGCGTCTACTATGTGGTATAACCATTTTTTGCTGGGCAACCACCTTCGTTTGCCTATACTCTTCTATTTTCTTCTAGCTGGGTATTTACACTTTCTCTCCTCTTCTCGATCTGCCAACGATCAAGCCTTTGCCTTGACATAACGCTGATGGCTTGCTTCGGTCCATTGGTATCACTCCCCCAGCCGTTCCATACCGGACCCTGAACCAAGGCGGGGGTACGCAGCCGCGAGACCGCAGGCTCACAATCTCACTTCCACCTTCAACAATTTCTCTTCACGTATACTCCAAACTATTCCGCCACTCCGTCTCTCATACTCCAGCAGCAGCAGCAGCCTGATCCGCCTTCTTCACCTCCTCCACCACGACCTCAACCACCCGCGCCAAGCCCTCCATCTCCTCCTCGACGTTCCCGCCAGCGCCCGCGCTCGCAAACGACGTCGAGTTGCCGACGTAGGTCGGGCGACCGGTCCGCCTCGCTAGGATCTTCGCCAACCGCGTTGCCAGGTCCAGCGTCGGTGTCTGCGGGTAGAGCGGCGTGCTCAGAGGTTGTGCGGTGGGGTTGGCGAGCTGTGTCCAGAGCAATTGCGTGTCAGCCTTGTGGCCTCCTAATTTTTTCCCCTTGGGAAAACGAATCTGCTTGAGGTGTTGTGAAGCTTACATTCGGCATGGCGTAGACGAAGCTGCCTACGGGCGCGGTGACGCCAGAGTCATGCTCGGCAGAGGTTGTCGTGACAAACAGGAGCAGCGATTTCGAATGCACGGTCAGGTGTAGGTTGACGCGGGCATTAGGGGCGCGCGGGAGCGGGAAGGAGATCTGGAGGGGTTTCTGCTGCTGCTGCTTGGTCGTCGGCGGAGGTGCGGCGGCGGCAGCGGTCCCGGCGTCCATTGCGGGTCGGGATTAAAGCGGGGTCGGTACGTGTGAACGGCGTCCGTGACTAGGCGTGTCTCGGACCTCAAGAGCGAGATAGGGTGTGCGGGCGGGAAGCTTGGGCGTATGCAGTAGTAGTGTGAAAGTATGGAGGATGTAGCGGGCGGGTGCGCGTGCGTTACGCCATGATCGGCACTAGGAAAAGACGCGGCCGGTCTGCGGGGCAGCGCTCAAGCGAAACCAAACGGCCAGCGGCTGACCGAAACCTTCCCGGCGTCACGCTCCACAAAGCACCACACCCATTCGGCAAACGGCTTGTCGGGTGACACGCTCAACCAAACACTCCTTGCCGGTGCATGTCTTGCGGAAAACGGTCCTCCTGGCGCTGCGCCTTTTGTTCATCCAGGTTAAGACGATCTGCTCCGTTCGACAACCTTTTTTGGCTCGAGCCGTCCCTTCGCTGGTACCAGCTGATGTGTCTGTGAGACCTACTGCTACATCCTTCAACTAGCTTCAGACATGACCTCCGAGACGCATTCCGTTGCCCTTGAGGGCGAGTGGCAGGGAGAATTAGACCCGGAAGACGACCTTGAGGAGCAGAGAGTCATCTATGCCACTCTAGACTCTTTCCAGTAAGTGGGACTTTACCTCTTCTTTCCTCTATACGGATTTCCCTTTTCGGACATCAAGTATGTTCCCCCGTCTATCCTCCCCGTAGCACCCTCTCTGACCGCACCTATTCATAGCAATCCCCAAAGTTAGCCTTTTCTTATCTTTCCTCTTCAAAATGAAAAAAGGTCCTACCGCCGTGTCGCCCACTACAATGTGACGCATGTCCGCCGCCAGAACTTCTACGCCATGCCCTCTGCCCACTGGAACCTGCTCGCCGGTCCGCCCTTCAACATCCTTGAAGTCTTCGACCGCGTCGATGACGCCATCGACGCCAACGCCGACCTGGCCGAAGCCATCTTCCGCGCCGGCGCCCCCAACTTCGGCGTCAACCCAGCCATCACCTCCCCCATACGCGACCCCGACGACCCCAGCCGCACCATCGCCCCCGTCTGGCGCGGCGCCGCCGCGGCGTCTGACCTCGAGAAGGCCCGCAGCACCATCCGGCAGATGTACCGCGACTGGAGCGCCGAGGGCGCCAGCGAGCGCGCCGCCTGCTACGGCCCCGTCCTGCGTGCACTCTCCGCCGAGCACGCCTCCACGCCCCCCACCGACCGCGACGAGCTGCGCGTGCTGGTCCCCGGCGCGGGACTGGGCCGCCTCGTGCTCGAGGTGTGCCGGCTGGGCTTCAGCGTCGAGGGCAACGAGATCTCGTACCACCAGCTGCTCGCCTCGTCCTTCATCCTCAACCACAGCGCGCAGGCCGAGCAGTTCGCCGTCTACCCGTGGGCGCACGCCTTCTCGAACCACCGCGACCGCGAAGCGCAGCTGCGCAGCGTGCGCGTGCCCGACGTGCACCCCGCGACGGCGCTGACGGAGGCGAGCGCGGGTTGCAGGGTGCACGCGTTCGAGCGCATGGGCATGGCGGCGGCGGACTTTTGCGTCAGCTACAAGGGCGAGGAGGCGCGCGACTCGTTCGATGCGGTGGCGACCGTCTTCTTCATCGACACGGCACCGAATCTGATCAACTACATCGAGGCGATTGCGAATTGCTTGAAGGCCGGCGGCTTGTGGATCAACTTGGGCCCGCTGCTGTGGCACTTTGAGAACGACCCGCCTGGCGCGAAGAACAAGCGAGGTGGTGGGGATGATGAGGGCGAAGGAAACGGCGCTGGTGCTGGTGGTGCTGGCAGCAAGGATCTCGGCATTGCGGAAAACGGATCCGTCGAGCTGACGGACGAAGAGGTGGTAGCGCTGGTGGAGCGGTTCGGCTTCAAGATCGAGCATAGGGAGCTGCCTGGCGGTGGCGAGGAAGGAGTGGGGACGGGCATCGAGACTGGTTACATCTCGGATCCGAAGAGTATGATGCAGCACGTTTACAAGCCCTCATTCTGGGTCGCGAGGAAGCTGTGAAGAAAAGCGGGGGAAAAAAGAGAAAAAGGAAAAAAAGGCCACCAATGAGGTTTGCAGTATTTTCTACATGGTACGACTAGTAGGACCGATTTACTGTAAGTAGAGTATAGTGATTACAGAATTCGGAAGTTTTTCTACGCGAGGGTTACGGCTTGATGGTTGTTGGTTGGCGCTAGCGAGTGTATAACGATCGGAAACAGCCGAATACGGAAGGTTGAGAGGAACAGGAAGGCGGCTAGAACAACGTGCAGCTTCCTTCGCCCTTCCTCTCTCAACGCTTACGTAGCGACGAGCCCTAATAGACGAGCAATCGATCAATCGGTCATCGAAAAAGCCAAGCCACAGAAATTTGCGCATGCGCCCACTGGGTATCTCAGTGTCGCTCTCCAAGCAGGGAGAAAGAAGCAACATCATGAACATCCTCATCGCTTCGGCGCACAGGACACCCACGCATCTACGGGAGAGCCAAAATAGTCAGAGCCCACGATGACGGAAGAAGTGCGGTAAAAGAAGGATCGTCGGGATCGGTTTGTAGATCCGAATCATGCAGACGTCTTTAGTTGGCGCTCATCACACACTTAAAACCACACAGACCAACCAGCATTATAGCCCCACGGAAGACGCAACAGCCGAGAAACCTCTCGTAGGAGTAGGCGAGAAGAAGAAACAGAGAGCAGAGAAGAAACAGCGCCACCCTTTAGCGAGGCAGCCAGGAGAAAAAGCGGAAACAGAAAAAGCCGCATGCATGACGATGGGCTTAGCGAAGGCCAATATGCATCTTTTACCCCTGGACTACCCGGCTGCGTGGTTCCGCCCCATTACGCACACCTTTTTTGCCTACCCTCATGCGCAAAGAAGCGACGACTCTCATCAGAGCTGAAAGTCCAATCGGCCCGTTTTCTTCTTGTTTCTTGTCTACTTCATCAACGCTCGATGCTCGGACGACCGGGGAAGGAAGTGGTTCCGGTGCAGAAGAAGGGGAGAGAATCAGAAGCGGAGCGTTAATCTCCGGGGAGCTCGGGGATCTTGCGTGGGTGCGGAGATGCGAATGGGCGAATGGGCCCCTGGCGTGAACAGCGCGCGTCCAAAGTATGTACGTAAGATGCTTATGCTGCACCATGTCGAGGTCAGAAGAGGGTGGCAAGAGGTGAACACGCCGGTGGGAAGAGGCGCAATATTTCCTCTCCATAAAACTTCAATGCCCGTACCGCTAAATCGGGACAGGAGGGGCAAGGGTGGTGTTGTGAACACATTCCACGAATGATGAGCGACTTTGCGTTTTGCAGCTGTGGACTTCCTCGCATACCGTTTGCACTCAACAGATGGGGACTCAGGTGGGCGCGGAGAAAGGTAGAATGTATTGGATCGTATCCTGCGCCGCTTTGTGTGCATCTGATGCTATGGGATGCTACGCTCATCGCAAAACTATGCTCTTGGAATAACTCCCATATGTACCAGTGAGAACTCATCGAAATGCAACAGAAGCAAGGAATCAGTCAGTCCCTCAAAAGGCTTACGGCCGCCGAGATTTTTCTATCCACCCGATGTACCTGTATGAACCAGATGCTAGAAAAGAAAATCGTAATCCATCAATCAAAACTTGTGTCCTCCTCCCCGTTTGGGTATCTAACATCGGGAAGGGTATTGAAGAGAATTGAAATCAAACACTAGAGCCAGCTCCACGCCAAAGAGTGATGCTCTCCAAAAGTGGGAGAGCAGAAGAATGTTGCATAAATCTGTACAGGTGGGGTAGGATACTGAATCGGTCATCAGGAAATGACAGTATCCTCAACTCGTCGGAACGTCGGCTCTCTTCACCATGCGCGATCAAGCTGTCTACGACTCAGCAAAGTGGCCGATAGTAGCGCAGAAGTTGCTGCGGTTGTCGGCATCCTTGACGACGCCGTTGCCCTGAACGGTGACCATGTTGACCGACGCCTTGGTCGAGAGACCGAAGAGCTGGACGTTGGAGTTCGTCTCCTCGTACGAGACCATGTTGTTCTGGCAGTTGTTGGCAGAAACGCACTCCTGGCCGTAGTTCTCAAAGAACGAGTACAGACCAGCACCCATGATGACCACATCCTGGGAGTTGATGAAGCGGACACCCCAAGCCTTCTTGCCGCCGTCGGCAGAAGCGCTGCTGAAGTCAGGGTCGGCCCACGAAGTCTGCACGGAGAACGGCTTGGTGGCATCAGGGTTCGACTGGTAGTAGGGCGTCTCGGTTTGAATGGCACCCAGGAAGGTGTTCTTGGCGCCATTGAGCTCGTAGTTGTACATGACGCTGTGCTCCGAAGCAGTACCCCAAAGCCACACAGCGTTGGTGGACTCGATGAGGACACCGCGACCGTTGTAGATGTCGATCTGGTTGTGGTCCGAAAGGTCAAGCTCGTGGTCAGCAACCCAGAACCAGCAGTTCTCAATGTAAACACTGGCGGCCTCGGTGGCGTGGAACATCAAGAAAGCACCCTCGCACTCAGGGTTGGCGTCGTGGGTGGCGTTAGGGTTCTTGGCGCACTTGTCGGACTGGAGCTCAGAACCGGCGTAGCCACCGACACGGAAGTGCACGTCCCAAAGCCCACCTTTGCCTGCGTCGGATTTCATGTTCCACTGCATAAGGATGGCTCCAGGGGCAGGGCCGTGAACTCCGATGATGAAGTCGCTCATCTCAACGTTACCAGTCGAGTTCTCCTCGCCAACCTTGATGGCAGGGATGGGGTTGCTCTCGTCGCTGAACTTGTCACCGGTGGCGAGGATCATGGGCAAGATTTCGCCGGTGATCTTGATGTTCTTGTCACCGGGAATGGTAACGGTGTCGCTGATCAAGTAAGCGCCGTGGTCGAAGTAAAGGATCTGGTCATCAGTGAGGGCATCAATAGCCTTCTGAATGGCAGCCGTGTCGTCAGTAGTGCCGTCACCCTTGGCACCAGCGTCCTTGATGCTGACGAAAGAGCCAGAGGCGTAGCCAGCGTACTGCGGCTTCGAACGAGTGAAGATCTCGCCAGCGTCGTTGAGGAGAGGAGTGGGCCTAGTGAAGTCGACCTCCTTCTGGATGCGAGTTCCAGTGCTGGAAATATACTCCTTACCCTGAACCCAAGACTCGACCTTGCTACCGCCAGCAAGAGCAGCAGCGCCAGCAGAGAGGACAGCGGTCTCGCTGCCAGAGAAGTCAACATTGTTGAGGACCAGAGTACCACCGGTGGCAGGAACGCTGTTCTCGGAAAAGGAAGTGTTCACACCAAGCGGGGTGTTGGTGAAGGTGCTGTCAAGGACAATGACCGAGCCGACAGTCTGGTTCGACGGAGAGTTGGCCATATCAATTCCGACGTCGCAGTTGTTGATGTTGACGCCGTGGAAGGTCCAGAGCCAGTTCCAGTTCATGAAGATGGCAGTGTTGCAGCCGTTGAAGGTCAGGTTGCGGGTGGTGAACTGCTGGCTGCCGAGGAAAGCACCGTAGTTGCCGCCGTTGAAAGTGAGATCCGTCATGAAGCCACCGGAGCCGTTGTCCATGAAGATACCCTGCTGCTTGTTGGTGGCGCTCTTGGGAAGCATCTCGAAGCGGATATTCTGGAGACTGGTGGCCTGGGCGACCTGCCAGTGGATACCGGCACCGGTGCTCTCAGGCATGCCAGTAAGGTCGATGACAAAGTTGCGAATCTGGCGGAAGAAGTTGTTCTGGTTGGTGTACCAGTTGGAGCCATCGTCGTTGTAGGGATCAGCGTCAATGAGAGCCATGCCGGCGAAGCTGGCAGAGCCCTTGATGACGGGGAGGTCCGTGATGTCACCAACGAGCTGCGTGTAGTAGTACTGGACAATAGGCTTGCTAACCACGTAGGTTCTGTGCGCGCTTTAGAAGAGCTTTGGGTAATATCAGATCAGGAGACTTACCCAGGGGGGAAGTAGACAAGCGCAGGGGTGACGGTGGAGGAGTCACAGTTGTTGCCGCAGCGGTTGCCGTCGCTGATGGCCTGGTTAATGGCAGCAGTGTCGTCGGTGGAGCCATCGCCGGTGGCGCCGTAGTCCTTGACGTTGCGGAAGATCTTGAAGTCGGAGTTGCCATAGGCCACGGTGCCCTGGCGCTTGATGTCGGCAAGCCAGTAGGACGAAGCGGCAGCGGCCGAGGTATCAACGCTAACGTCGACACCGAGGCCGGCCACGTCGACGCCGATGTCGAGGGGCATGGGCACGGCTTGGGCGGGACCGGCGCTGAGGAGGAAGCGCAGCCCGAGGGCAAGCGCAGCGGTGCTGAAAGCGATCATGATGAAGAACCTGCTTCGGAAGGGAGTGAGGAAGGAGAGTGTCGGATGCTGGTAAATAAAGCCTTGTCAGTGCACAGCACTTGAGCTTGGGCCGGGTATTGCGCGGCCGCGAGGCTGGTGGCAGAATGTAGAAGTCGAAATGGAATGTGCGCGTTCAGGTCAGGGAAGGTTGGCGCGTCGTATTTAGGCGCGTGGGTGAGGTCAGAATGAAAGAGTGACGGAGGACAAGAAGAAAAACAGTGTAGCCGGGGAAAGCCACAGAAGAAACGCTGTGCTCGCACAGCTCTTGAGAAAGGCAGGTGGTGGGAGGCGAGGGGAGGGCGGTGGCCGCGTATGTTTTATAAGTGCAAGCCGGCGGGCGAGAAACATGAAACATAGATTTTCACTTACTTCTTGGTCTGGCGGCTCCGTGCCAAAGACTCCTGGTTTCAAGTGGGCCGCTGCCGTCTCCGCACCCGCTGCGGCGGCCTGATTTATAGGTCGATAGCTAACGCTGCGCTCGCCTAGCCAAGCCTCGCGCTCGCCAGCGGACTCCGCGGCGGGCACTGCCTGCCTCGTCGCGAGGGGCAGCTGCTCGCCGCGGCGGTCACGGTCGGTCGCCGCGTGGCCATTGTCACGCCCGCGGCCAGCTTCCTGCTCGGGCGGCGGCATGCTGCGCGGCATCGAGGCCAGCGGCAAGGGGAAGGCGGGCACCCAAGTTCAGGCTCGGCGGGGTGCGCTGTGCAGTGCGGGCCTGTGGTTCGGCGCGCCGAGCAGCCGCGTTGTCAAATCGAGCAGCAGGCCTGGATTGGCAGTGAAACATTCCACGAGTGGGCCGGTGGCCAGTTGTTGGATGTCGATGTGCAGAGGTCGGCGCAGCGGCCTGTCCCTGAGGCAACTTAGGGCGGTCGGAGTGGTCGTGCCCCGGCCAGTCAAGCCACGCGCCTGCCCTGATCGGCCTGCGTTTGAAACCGCGGCGCCGCATCTGTCCAAGCTGCGTCTCAGGAACACGCCCCCCGCGCGCGCTCATAGGCTCGCCTGGTCATCTGCGCGGCCGCTGCCCTGCCGCCACGCAGAGCGCAATCTTTGCGGCGTGCAATCAGCGCGCGCACCCGCCCGGCCCACACCGGCCTGCAGGCCGGCCCGTAGAGTTTACAGAGGCTTGGCCAAACTTTGTTGGCTGCCGTGTGGCTGTTATTGTCCTGCTAATGCTGCACTATGCAGTACCGCCCTATAGCCGCTGGGCTGGCCGCCTATGCGCGGGCGCACCCAATGTACCTGTAACGTCGTCATAATGAAGGACCTGCGTTGCTGCTGGCGCCTGCCTTTTCCAGTGGTGCTGCCCTGTTCGGGACGTTGCACGAGCGCGTCTGCCAGACGACGACGGCGCTGTTTGGTGGAGCATGACCGGTCACAGCAGAAAAAAGCCTTCACGAGAGCGCGGCGACCAAAAAAGAAGCGCCTGGGGTTTGCGCGACCGTGACCCCTCCATTGCCCCGCACCCTGCACGTCGCACATGCTTCCAGAAGCCGGGGTCGTGGTGGATCTGCATGCGATGGTCATAGGGCCGTCTTGTGCTCGCTGTGGTTCGCTGGCAAAATGCTGCTCTATAGTGCTTATTCTAGCTTCGACAACTTTCTTCACAAAGACTTTGATCGCCCCGTCAACCCGCGTCGAGACATCACCAGTAATTTCCACTGCCGCCCTGCCCCAGCTTCCCGCTTTGGTCTCCTTCCGTCTCGGGTAACATTTCGCCTGGGTTCTCCGCATCGTCTATTTGCAGCTGACCGATGACCCGGGCCAGTCGTTCGATGCCTTCGCCGAGTCGGTCGACCTCTTCCCAGCTAAAGCACAGCCGAATGTCACATGGGAAATTCACCTCAGCCGAGTCACCGGGAACTTCGAACAGACGACCTTCCGCAACGATCAAGTTCTCTTTCTCTTGGGCCAATCGCGCAACGTCGGCGCTCTTCAGCGGTGAAGGAAGCGTAAGCCACACGAAATACCCTCCGACTACTTCTCTGCCGGGCTGCGGCAGCTTGACGCCCAGCGGGACGAGGTGCTTTTCGATTGCCAGCATGATTGCACGGTAGCGCGCCGCATATGCAGGCTGCAGCGTCCCGTAAATGTGCTCCTGTAGCCGGCCGGATTCAAGAAGCTGCGCAACATACGTTGAAGTAAGCTGCGAAGGAGCCCCGCCGGACCTTGAGGTGCCAGTCTGCGAAACCCCGTAAGCAAATTTTGCGCTAGCTTCGACGTACCCAGTTCTGAGACCGGGCCCGAGAATTTTGCTGAAGCTGCCGTTGCTAGCGACGTTACCAAACCCGTCCGCGCCGTCTCGTTCGGCGCCGTCGTCCAGGAAACGGTCAATATCCACCAGTCTAGGCAGCAGCGCTTTGTTTAAACCCCGCTGGTCGGTGTCAGTTGCTGCGGGCCATTGCAGAAAGTCGTAGACGTCGTCGCAAATGACGAGGGCGTCGAATTCCCGGGCTAGTTTCACCAACTCCTTCCGTCGCTCTAGTGGCATCGTGACGGACGAGGGGTTTGCAAAAGAAGGGACGACATATATGACGTGCGGGTAGATTTTGCTCCAGGGCCGCTCGGGTTTGACGGTCTACGTTGCGTCAACCAACACGCAAGCAGCAATCGTCGATTGAGGTCATACCGGCCGTGTGTTTCCATCTTTCCTCGCCTTCTCCTCGCTCTTTGTTATCTCACGTCGCAGGAAGTCGATGTCGATGCCACCATCGTCCTCGGGCACGGAACGCAATCTCCCGGCAAAGCCAGAGTCCTCAAAGATGCGGAACGCCAAAAAGTAGGCGGGCGAGCTGATCCATATGTTCCGGGTGTAGATCGGATCGGTGAAGGTCTGCAGGATGCATCCCAGGTTCTGCGACGCTCCCCCGGTGATTGTAATCCTCTCGTCGGTAACCGGTTCGCCCGGACGAAAGAAGTCCGTCAGCCAAGCAGCGATTGCTTTGCGTGCTCCCGGGTCTCCCGGGTCAGGGCCATACAGCAGGCCCGGAATGGCGACGTCAGGCCGCGTCAGGACATTGTCTACCGCCTGTTTAATGAGGGCGGTCGGAAGCAGCGACGTGTTTGGCCAGCCACGAAGGAGGTTGATGAGGGGTTTCGCGGTCATGGCTTGGGCGTTTGTTGACGGCTGCGCCACCAACGCGAATTTGCGATGCGTTCGTCAGCCAACGACGCCCACGCGCTGCTCCACACTCGCTAACTCTAACGTGCTGTCTTCCGCCAGTTAGCGAGGGCTGCCGTCGACAACCGGATCTGACGCACAGTGTGCGTTTGCAGAGGGCCAAGACAATGGATCTGCGCCTGGACGGCAGTGCTCCGACTCCGGACCAAACAGCATCAACAATCACGCAGTGGCTGGGTACGTACACGGCAGTTCTTCGTCAGCAATCCCGCGCGCTGCTTTGCCCTGGCCCCGGCACGTCCCGTAAGCGAAGGTCAGTGTGCGACTTTAGGGGTCTTTAGTGATGAGGGGCGATCGTGGATATTGTCTAAGATGAGGTTGCTGAGCAAAATAATGGGCCGGCGTGGGGCGCGGAGCCCGGTGGCCAAGGGGGCGATCTCCTGTTGCACAGAGCGGGAGCACGGCAGGGTCGCGACGAATGCCCAGCCTGGACACGCAGGTGTGCGGGCGCCGGCTCGGGAGTCGGGAGACAACTCGGAGCGCAGCGGCGGGGTGCTGGCAGCCAGCGCACTCGATCGCTCGGCGTTCGGGCTGTTGCGTGTCTAGGCCCTGCCCTGCGAAATATGTCCCGCACGCGCGCAACCACGACGTCAAATTGCGCTATGCTGGGTGAGCTGGGCACGACGGTACGCTGCATGAAATCGGTGAGGCTCTCGTCGGGTTTTATCGATAGGGCGCGATATAAATAATCTCAGCCCCGACGTGCCGGGCCCGGATATGGCCAGGCGAACGACGCCCCTGGCGGGTGGTCGGCCGGTGGTGGGCGCCTCCGCCGTCTCCTCGCCGCCCACGGATGATGTCAGCCCTCGCCAGGGCAACAGTGCGCGCGCGCCGGCGTAGGATTGGATGCGCAACCAGCCGCACCCAAGTCCGCCGCCGCCGCCGCAAAAGGCCTGGTAACAGCAGATCGGTATACGGCTGCAGGAATACGGCGACTCGTGATTGATGACGGCAAGGCCAATGGCCGCCTGAGCTGCGCCCACTCGCCCACGCTGTCCAAGCCACCCCAGACGACGCAACAGATCGCCCGTGCTGCCGAAGCTTGTCACATCGCCCTGACGGTCCCTTAAAATTTACGTTACGTGTTGCGCCCCCGAGCACCCCGAATCTGCCGCTCCTATTCAACTGTGCTTCTCTTTCTGTTCCCTCCACTAGCCTGCGCAACCCTTCTCCTTATCCCAAAATCTTTTCTATTGCGTTGCGCGGCGCGCGGGCAGGCCCTCCGATCACGCAAAATGTCATCTGCCGCGAAACGCCTCACCTCAATCTTCAGCCTGTCCTCCGTGAATCTGGCGGAGGCGGCCAAGCAGGAGCCGCCTGCCGCAGAGTCAGAGTCTGGTTCGAGAGGCAGACGCCGCTCCATTTCCGCTAGGCTCAGCAGATCTCAGAGCCGCGATCGCTCGTCGTCAGCTCAGCCGCCTCTCCCGTCAGCAGAAGACCCGCCTGTACCTCCCATTCCCCAGGGTATCGATCGCCAGTCTACAATCCGCAGCTACACCGACGATGGTGGCGACCTTCTTCCTCCTCCGCCCGTCCGCGTCGATTCCGCCTCGCGCTCGTCCTCGAGGAACTCGTCGCGGCCCGGCAGCGACTTCCGTCCAGGCAGCGTAGCCTCCCTCCGTCCCGAATCCGCTTTGCTCCAGGTCACCGCAGACGGCCACCTGGATCCCGGGAACGCCGCCCAGGCGAACAAGCTGAAGAGGAAATCATTTTTCGGAAGACAGAGAAAGAGCGAGGTCGAGCCGACGGGGCCGCAAGCCTGGGTCGTAGGCCACGAAGGCAAGCCTCCATACAATGTCGCCTTGCTCCAAGGCGGCGAGAAGGTCCCCGAGTTGTGGGATGAGCAGGGAGACACGTACATCTACGTCTACCCGCGGACATCTGGCCGGGGCCCCAGTTTCAAGGTCGATTCTACCATCTACGCCTCGTCAACAGTCCTCACGCAGCTTGCCTATGGCGGAATTTACAGCAATGCAGCCGTTACGGGCGGCGAGCGGAGAGGGACCCTCGACACGCAGGTCCAGAACATGGACTTCAACGGTCAGAACTCATCGCCGATCTCGCCGAATACCCCGCGCGCCTCGGACGTTGAGAGCGAAGAAGTCAGCTCCAAGGCCTCCAGGGAGCTGATGAACGACTCCCTCGAATTGCCGAGTACCGAGATCCACCTTTACCTCCCTCTGAAGCTCAGCAGCGATGGCCAGATTCCGACGCCAGGTGGAACCCCGTCACCCATGACCCCCGACGATCTCGAGACCCTGGTCGCTACGCGAAACCTGTTTGCCTTTTTGGTCGGCCAGTCGTTGGTCGCGACCCCCTCACGCCAGTCCATCTTTGCCATTTTCATACAGATTTCTGAAATGTTGAAGCACTACGAGTTCTCCAACCTGGATGGGTCGACTTTCGGTGAGATCGCCGCATCCAGTTTCGACAGCTACGTGGATGAGCTGCATTTAGCCGACGTTAGGGCTAGCCGCGACAAGACCATCGAAGGCATCGTGCTGGGCGAGCGCATGCGCTCTGTCATGCTCTACAACGAGGCCTTTGTGCACGCTGTGGGCAAGTATGAGCAGATCAAGACACTCGGAAGCCCCAAGTTCGAAATGATTTCGCGGAACACTCGGGACCGCATGGAGAGAGCTTCTATGGACCTCGAGATCCGATTCAGGAACTTCACCACCAGGCTGGTTGATTTCGACTTCCCTGGTGTCTTCTCTGGTATCATGAACAGCAAGACTTCGGAGGAGCGCAAATACATCAGATTCGATGCTTGGCGCGCAGCCTTCATGGCTACCCGGAAGCACATGCTCAGCTACTACAAATCCAAGTACGGCGCGTGGCCACCGAAGGCCAACTCGAAGAAGAACAGCCTGGAGACGGACGGCTTGAACAGAATTGTCCTTCAGGATCTTTACCACGATTTCTCTTGCCTCTACGATCTCCTCGTTGACCGCGAGAACCTGACGACCCGCACGATGGACTCTCCCCCGACGGACGAAGAAGCAGGCGAGCCAATGGTCCGCGCTCTGCGCTTGGTTCTCAGTGAATACGATCGCAGTGTGCCGCCTTTCCAGCCCCCTATTCCATTTGATTGCCCCATGCTACCCGACCTCCGCTTGACCCGTCCTGACTTCGGCACTGGAGACGAGAAGAAGGACACCAAGGCCCGGAAGAAGGATCTCAAGGACGATGAGCTTGCCCAGCTGATGAAGAAGACGCACAACGAGGATGCTGACATTTCCAACCCTTTCCTGGACTCTTTCCGTCACCTGGAGAAATCGTCCATGCACCGGAAGAACATCGAGGAGATCCGGGACCTCCGTATTGGCCACTGGCTCTTCATGTACGCCGTCATGCAGTCACTTCCCATGCTTGTCATCGACGCGCCCGGCGTCAAGTGGAACAAGGGTGTCGAGTACTTCCTGTGCGAGCCGCCGCGTTCCGGAGTACCGTGGGCCAAGGATGTCCACAATCAGGGCCGCGCGTGGTACGGCATTGCGGGCGGCTCTGGTGTAGTGTCTCTGCCATCCGATCTGGTCGAGCACGGTGTCGAAGGTGTTTACCGCCGCAGCCACTGCTGGCAGATGGCGGAGAAATGGAGCATGGACCAGCCCGGCATGATTGCCGGCGCGGTTCAAGAAGACATCCACGAGCCTCTTCCGGAGCCGGGTGTGCCGAGACTCAGAGCGGGCTCGAGGGCCAGCAGTATCGATCGCCGAAGCCACGTGCGTGAGAGTGTGATGCTCGGCCTGGAAGCCTTGCCGCTCCCCACGGGAGTGTCTCCGACGGGTGAGATACCCCGTCCGGTTAGCAGCCACAGCAACGATCCCACGAAGACATTTGACGCGATTATCGGCGCGACGCCGACGAAGGGGAAGAAGAGGGAGAAGTCGAAGCTGGCGTCTTGAGCGCAAGTGCTATGATGCTACGGCAATCAATCCAAAAGCGCGGTTTGCCTTATTTTTATTGTCCATTCTTGATATTCAACATCTCCTAAAATACCACATGGCTGTGGCAGCATCTGGAAGGCGTTGGGTTTAATTGCTAATGGTTTTTGGCTTTTGGAGATGGTTGGCTTGGAGAGCGGGTGGTGCTGATTGGAGCGTGTAATACTGTCGAAAATTTGGACATATATACCGGAAAAGGCAATTGGTACAGAGCAGTCTATAGCGATAAAGGTGATCTGCAAAAATGCATAATTCAGACCCTGGACCGGAAACTCTATCGTGACCTCGTAATCGTTTGGACCCTGATTAGTGGAAGGGTCCCGACCGTGGAAGCTTGGGCCGAAGTCGGCACGCCTCCCGGTCCACAAACGCCGCGGATAAGCTAGCTCTCCCTCACACCAGAATTCCGGTCACACAGCCGGCCGCATTTCTTTCCCCTCTTCGCCGCAACAAGCTCAGCTACGCGCAGAAGCCCGCGCAGACCTGCCACCGCATACAATTGACACCCGGCGCGCCTCACAATCACTTACCCCGCCTCTTCTACTGTAACCTTATTATAAACATCTCCAATCCAAAACCCACACGACGCCCGAGACGACACGTTCTTGAATCAACCACCGCAACCCCTTCAATTAATCCTTCCGCTCGAAAGCCGGCGCCCGACGCTCGTAGTCCCTTCCTTTCGAAACCTTTGCACCACCGCGAAATTACACATACGAGATGTCGGCATCTCTGCCGGGCAGCCGCGACCTGCCTGCGTCGCAGTATGACCTGAGCACGTACTGGGGCCGCGTGCGCCACGCAGCGGACATTTCAGACCCGAGGTGAGGAACAAAAAGATGTTTTGCTATGGGGACAGAGCGGATACGGACGATATTTTTGGCATCTCCGGGCTACCCGCTCGGGTTGGCTTCCAAGCTATACGCCGGCAGGCGCAATCGCGAGGTGCTCGTCGGAATCATTCCCGGTCTCGCGTTCGACTTCGAGGGATGTACGAGGCAAATACCAAAGACATATTACATGCGCCAAGGGGAAGCAGGCTTAGCTGCCGCAATTGGGAGCAGTGTTGCGCTACTGGATATACGGGGAGAAGCATTGGGAGAGAATCTGTGAGGGCTAACATGGCTGCTTGGTGCAAACAGGACATTATTGGCAGGCTCCACGGGGCTGGCGCATGCGAAAGAGTTGGTGTCGGCGTACAAGCAGGGCAAGATCGCGAACATGACGCCTGATTTATGGAAGGCGAAGAAGGTCGTCGACTCGACGCTTCATCCCGGTGCGTACACCTGTGTCCTGTAGGAGAGGAGAACCCGGGGGTGTGGATTGCGTTCAAAACTGATTGCGCATGGCAGATACGGGCGAACCGGTCTTCCTTCCTTTCCGCATGTCCTGCTACGTGATATCCAACCTGGTGGTCACGGTGGGCATGCTGACGCCTAACTTGGGGGTACGTATACTCCAGGATAACCAGGGGTATATTGGAACTAACAATGGCAATTTTGCAGACTGCTGGAACTTTGGGCTGGCAAATCGCCAACCAGTCCCTTAACGTCGCCGTGAACAACGCCAACGCCAACAAGTCCACCCCGCTCTCCACCAGCCAGATAGCCAAGTCGTACTTCATGGCCGTTGGTGCGTCCTGCGGTGTGGCCTACGGGCTCAACTCGATCGTGCCCCGCCTCAAGCGCGTGTCGCCGACGACCCGCACCGTGCTCTCGCGCCTGGTGCCCTTCGCGGCCGTCGTGTCGGCCGGTGTGGTCAACGTCTTCCTCATGCGCGGCGAGGAGATCCGCCGCGGCATCGATGTCTACCCCGTGCTCAGCGACGAGGAGAAGAAGAAGGCGGAGGAGGCGGGCAACGACGAGGACGCGGCGCCGAAGAGCCTGGGCAAGAGCAAGACGGCGGCGAAGCTCGCGGTCGGCGAGACGGCCCTCAGCCGTGTCATCAACGCGACGCCCATCATGGTGGTGCCGCCGCTCATCCTGGTCAAGTTGCAGCGCACTGAATGGCTGAAGCAGCGGCCGCGCATGGTGCTGCCTATCAACCTCGGCCTGATCTTGACCACCTCGCTCGTTGCTCTGCCATTCGCCCTCGCCGTGTTCCCCCAGAGGCAGGCGATCAGCGCAAAGAAGCTCGAGCCTGAGTTCTGGGAGAAGGGTGGCAAGGATGGAATGGTCGAGTTCAACCGGGGTATGTAAGCTGCAGGGGAAAGTGCGACATCTTTAAGAGAATAGAAAAGAGGAGAGGGAGAACAAGAGACTATTGCGGAGATAAGAATAATAGACATTTTAGGGAACAAAATCCACAGGGAATGGCAAATCAGGCAGCTGAGCCAAGTCGGAACGCATCCGACGTATGACAAAGAGAAACTATGCGTCATAGGAATAGAAGCCAGATGTCACGATCGCACGGATTTTCGAAGGCGGTAGAAGGCGATGATGTGCGCCCAAGCTTCCGGGCGGACGTGCCATTGGTGGTGAGCGGCGCCGGTGGTACCGTTTATGGCAGGCGGTCAGACGAGAGATGTCTAGGTGTCCTCGAACTGACAATGTGGCCCTTGGCAGAACTCCAGCTGCCGCCGAAACATACAATAGAAACGCCCGCCGTGTCCTCAACAGCGCTGACCCCTTCTCTTCTCCATCCAATTCCCCGGCGGAGCTCGTGTATTCTGTTTCTGTTGCTCCTCCGCTTAATGTTCACACGTTTAATTTAGAGACAACCCCCCGCCCACCGGCTCTTTTTTCTTATCGAGGATTCGCTGATATCCCACCCCGTCTGGAGCTTCCGGACAGCTTCCCCTCCCCTAACCCACCCGCACAACATGGCACCCCCAGGTCGCCGGCGCTATGGCGCCCTCACTGTCGTCATCGCGCTCTTCTGCATTTTCGCCAGCACCGCACACGCCGCCTCAGCCGTCCTGGGAATCGATCTCGGAACCTCGTACCTCAAAGGCGCCCTCGTCAAGCCCGGCATCCCGCTTGAAATCGTCCTCTCGAAAGACTCAAAACGCAAGGAGGCGGCCGCCGTCGCTCTCAAGACTCCCCGCACACCCCTGCAAGCCTCCAGCGCAACCTTTCCCGAGCGCGCATACGGCGGCGACGCCCTCGCCCTGTCCGCCCGCTTCCCCGGCGATGTCTACCCGAACCTGAAGCCGCTTCTCGGTGAGCGCCTGGCCAGCAGCCGCGCGGCGGCGGAATACCAGCAGCTGCACCCGGCGGTGGAGATGGTGGGCGTCGAGGGCGGCCGGGTGGGCTTCCGCAGCCCGAGCTTCGAGGCGGACGCGGCGCCGTTCGCGGTCGAGGAGCTGCTGGCCATGGAGCTGAAGAACCTGCGCGAGAACGCCGAGGAGATGGCGGGCGGCGCGCGCATCACCGACGCCGTCATCACCGTGCCCGCCTTCTACACGGCGGCCGAGAAGCGCGCGGTCGAGCTGGCCGCCGAGCTGGCGGGCCTCAAGGTGCTGGCTCTCGTCAGCGATGGCGTCGCCGTCGGCCTCAACTACGCCACCAGCAGGACTTTCCCCAGCATCAGCGAGGGCGGGAAGCCTGAACACCACATGGTCTTCGATATGGGTGCCGGTTCGACCACGGCGACGGTCCTGCGTTTCCAGGGCCGCACGGTCAAGGACGTCGGCCGTTTCAACAAGACGATTCAGGAGGTTCAGGTTTTGGGCTCTGGTTGGGACATGTCCCTCGGCGGTGACTCGCTCAACGAGCTGATCATCCAGGACATCATCGAGCAATTCGTGGAGAAGCCGGAGGCGAAGGCGGCCAGCGTGAAGATTGAGGACGTCAAGAAGCACGGCCGAACCATGGCGAAGCTGTGGAAGGATGTCGAGAAGGTCCGCCAGGTTCTCAGCGCCAACCAGGAGTCGAGCGGCAGCTGGGAGGGCCTGTACCAGGACGTGGACTTCAAGTACAAGATCTCCCGTACGCGCTTCGAGGAGTTGGCTGCCGAGCATGCCATTCGCGTCGCGGCCCCCGTTAACGAGGCTCTTAGCGCGGCTAACCTCACTTTCGCCGATCTGGACTCCGTCATTCTCCACGGCGGTGCTGTGCGCACTCCCTTCGTTCAGAAGGCGCTGGAAGGCCTGGCTGGCGACGCGTCGAAGCTTCGCAGCAACGTCAACGCCGATGAGGCTGCCGTTTTTGGCGCAGCCTTCAAGGGTGCCGGTCTTTCGCCCAGCTTCCGTGTCAAGGAGATCCGTGACAGTGACACTGCGAACTACGTCGTGAACATGAAGTACATGTGGAACCTGAAGGAGCGCAACCAGAAGCTCTTCTCCACCACTTCTCGCACCGGCACCGTCAAGGAGATGCCTTTCAAGATGCTCGGCGATTTCGAGTTCACCCTGTCGCAGGACACCGGTAGGGACCACGAGGAGCCTGTCCTTAGCGTTCGCACTGGAAACCTCACGGCCGTTGTCACCGACCTGATCGACAAGGAGGGCTGCAACCGGGATGATATCAACACCAAGTTCTCCATCAAGCTCGACCCCACCACCGGCCTTCCCGAGATTGTCAAGGCTGAGGCTAGCTGCGAGGTTGATGAGACCGAGAAGAAGGGCGGTGTTGTCGACGGCGTCAAGGACTTCTTTGGCTTCGGCTCCAAGGATGGAAAGCAGGAGCCGCTGAAGGACGGTGAGGAGGCCGATGAGACCACTGAGACCGTTGAGCCCGAGACCTCTTCTTCGGCTTCTGCTTCTTCTACTTCCGAGAGTGCCAAGGCTTCTGAATCCGCCGAGGCCAAGGTCCCCAAGAAGAAGACCGTCACGAGCAACATCCGCTTCAGCACCTCTCGCGAGGGCTTTGAGAAGGTCTCGAAGGAGGAGATGAAGCGCATGAAGGATCGGTAAGTTGATCAAACCCGGATGATGTACGGACGAATTTCTGACAAGGTGAATAGCCTGGCTGCTTTCGACGCCTCTGACAAGGCCCGTATCGCCCGCGAGACCGCACTCAACGAGCTCGAGGCCTATACCTACCGTTCTCGCGACTTGCTCGAAGAGGAGGGCTTCGTCGCCGCCTCCACCGAAGCCCAGCGCACCGAGATCCAGGCCAAGCTTTCCGAGGTCAGCGAATGGTTGTACGACGACGGTTCCGACGCCGACGAGAAGACGCTTAAGGCCAAGCACGCCGAGCTGAAGGCCCTCATCGTCCCCATCGTCACCCGCAGAGACGAGTCGCGCAAGCGGCCCGACGCGATCTCCGATGTCAAGAAGGCCCTCGACCAGACCCAGAGCATGATCAAGCTTATCAAGGAGACCATCGACAAGGCTGCTGAGGCCAGCTCCTCAGCCGAGGCCGCCGCTTCGGCATCGTCCGCATCCGCCGCCTCATCTTCCACCCCCGCCGCCGAGGCTTCCGGCGAAGCCGACCCGCTCGCCGACCTCGAGGAAGAAGAGACCCCGAGCCCCTCCAGCGCCGCCGAAGACGCCCAGGCCACCGAACCTGCGTTCCTGTCCCCTTACACGCAGGCGGACCTGGACGAGCTGAACAAGGCCTTCGACGACGCGAGCAAGTGGCTCGACGAGAAGCTGGCCGCGCAGGACAAGCTCACGGCGACCGACGACCCGGCCGTGTCGAGCAAGGAGCTCGAGCGCCGCGCCGAGGACCTGAACAGGATCTCAATCGAGCTGCTGCAGCGCAAGCTGAGGATGCCCAACGCTGGCAGCGGTAAGAAGTCGGGGAGCAAGAAGACGAACGATAAGAAGAGCAAGAAGAGCAGCAAGAGTAAGAAGGACAAGAAGGCTGAGAAGGCAGAGAAGGAGAAGGCGGCGGAGGAGACGAAGGACGAGAAGGAGACGCCTGAGCATGGGGAGTTGTGAGGTGGTGGTGGTGACGATGTGAAAAGAAATTTCTTCTTTTTTTTTCCCTTGTGAGGGATGGTGAGCTGGTCCTGTTGGGTTGGACCTGATGCATATGGGCTTTGGAGTTTGCTCTGCGTTTTTTTGTTCTCTGTGCCTTTTTTGAGCTTCTGATAAAAAAGAAATTAAATATTTCCTTTGACCTTTTGGTGGTCGTTTGCTGTGTGAATGCTTGCAGTTTCAGCGATGCAGACTCATCACGCGGGTGGTATGCAGTCTAGATCGGTTGATGTCGTGAGTCACCTGAATTGCTGGATTTCCGGCTGCGAGATGTTGATAAAACCGCGCCGGATTCTCGTCATAGCCCTGTTAATCGTAAACACCACTATCTATTTCCCTAAAATAAAACATCACACATATGCCACAATACTTTCGGGTGCGCGTCCGGTGCATAACGATGGAAATTTCACGCTCCCTTATTCACATGCCACGCTTCAATCAAACGCTCAAAAGATGATTCAGCGGTGGTGGTGAACTCCAGCATCATGTGTTGATGCTGTTGCAACCGAGTATACTTGGATGCTGGCAGCTTTCCGTACTGTTGAATGATGGTGGACCGCTGCCAGGCACCCGCTCTAGAGTGAGGTAAGAAGCGGGAAAGTCCTGTGCGATTCCAGGGCACCGCCAGAGAGGCACGGGGAGTGTTGAAAGCTTCGATCGCCAGACTTGACTATAATCAGGAATGGCTGCTTGGAGACGAAGCTGTTCTGTTTTAGGGATATGTTGATTTTATATATATCGACGCCCGACTGTGGAGTACCGGGCACGCGGAAAGTACGTGGCGCACCCGCGGAAGGTGCGCTGACAATCATCTGCGCGGTGGCGTGCTCGTGAGGATAAGGGTCTGAGCGAGACAGGTGGTTCGAAAGAAGCCATCATCCGTGCTGTTGTGTATCAGAATTTATAAGAAACATCCGGAGCAAAAGACGGACACCGTGTTACACCTTGATTGAAAGGGGGATTCAAGGTATACCGAAGTCGGCACATGGTATGACTGCCGTTTTCGCTGCGTGTTTGCCCGTCATTTCCCTCATGTTCCAATCTTCAGTTGAAGTCCGCTGCGCAGATCGCCAACCTGATGGTAATCATCATCATTCATCCGTACTGCTGAATTCAAGCATCGAGTCGTCAACTACCCCAGAGCCCATTACGAGATGATGATGAACAGTCTCTGGAAGCTTGTGCATATCCTGCGAACCCTTGGCCACTTACGGAATGGTGCCGAAGCACGAAGGACCACAGTTCAATTCACTTGTGTTGCTCTAGAGCGTAATATGGCTCACCGAAACCATGCTTAGTGAATTAAGATTTGAGGGAACATATTTATATACGCACTTTCGGTGCCTGGCACGCCAGTGCAGCTGAAGAGCCCGGTCCACGTGCACATATACCATGATTACTTGCCCAGCACGATCTCATGGCGCTATTCTGCTGGACAAGGTGGTCAGGCAGAGCTGGGCATTTCGATTGGGAATGTTAAAGCATGAAAGCGTGTCTACTTTGGCCTCTGCAAAAATGGAAACATAGAGAGACCATAGTGATTTGTCACTTTGCGAACCTTTATAGCAGTGAAGCTAGATGTTGTATTCTAAACTGCTTATGTAATATTCATTCGTAGTCAGTCGAGCTACTTGAGATTGAGTCAGTTTTTACCACAGAGCACTTTTCAGAGAAACGACTTATCGCCCGAATACCAGCAAACCAGAGCTAAGAATTCCTGTAAGAAAGTACCGACGAAACTGAAATTTGTGAGCAAATACGCTCTGGTTGTTAAGCAGTTCGAGGATAAAGCTGGAAATTGAAAGCATTTGCACTGTCCGGATCAGTCATCCGCGCCTTCGGCGTGTTCCCCATCTTCTTCATCTTCCGAGCCGTCCATGCCATCTGTGCCTTCCCACTCATACGAGTCGTCTGAGTCGTATGGATCAGCACCACCCATATCGCCCGGGGCTTTCGGGCAATCAAAGAACAGGACTTCCTCATTTTCAGGTGCAAACAAGCACCAATCTCCCCTAAACTCATTTCCCGGACCTTCATCCGCGTCGGTATACACCGGATCGTCTGGTTCGCCCTCCTCTTGATCTCCGGCAAACACCCATTGATGTCCGACGAGCTTGAGAGCATGAATGGGCTTGTAGTAGGTGTAGTAGTCTTTACATCCTTCATCGATCTCGTTGATGTAGTCGTAGAGAAAAGAGGTCCACGTTGGATAAGTCTCTGACCTCTTGAAAGGGCCTACTCCGACATCGTGGGAATCCTTGCACGATGTCACAACAGACCAAGAATGCCTCTTGTCCTCATGCTCGAGGGCGAGCATAACATCCCTGCCATGACCATCATTATGCAGTCTCTGTAGAATGTGAATAGCATCGACCGAATCCCGGCCGAAGAAAATCGGCTTTTCTAAAGTCAGACGACCGACAGTTGGACCACCGTCTTCGGCTGAGAGTCGATTGATGTGCGATGTCCTCCACCAGCACCAACAATACTTTCCGAAGGATTTGCCGTCAAGTCCAGGCCAGATCCAGCCGATGACTGCTGACGAGGGCCACTCACGGATCCACATCTCGAAAGCAAGCGGAGTGCCAGTGGGTAACTTGTCGATGTAGGCCTCGCGGTCGAATGGTTTCATGAGCGGAAGCGTATACCGACGGGACTTGAGGAAACAAGGGCGGGAGATGAACGTCTCCCAGACGAAGAGCAGAGCACGACGGGTTGGATGAACGACATGAGGTTTGTCGATGTTAGCTTGGATGAGGGTTTGCCAGTACTTCGAGACGCCACGCATCTTGATGAGCGCTGTCAACGGCAGCATGCCGATGAGTGTGAGCTGAAGCTCAACGGGGAGCGCCTCGAGTGGTTGGCTGAGCGACATGGTGAGAGGTGGTCAATTAGCGTGTTGCTGGTGCTTCCTGTTTCCACCCGAGTAAGCTCTGGCGCCTCATGCTTGTGATGGTTCTGAAGTTGTCGTGCAAATAGCAATGGTCACGGGCTTAAAGCTTTCAAGGTTACCTGATTTTGGGGGAATGGACAGGTGCTGCGCATGTCTTTGTCAGTGCAGGTCACTGTTGCGGCGGAGAAGCTGGGTTGAGTGAGTGAGTTAGTGGAAGTAAGTGGAAAAGGCGTGAGTGACGGAACTTAAGACGCGTCGAGAAGGAAAGCGCGACGCGGGGGAGTGACGGAAGGTGGGGCTCGCGTCGACATGCCAGGGCCGCTTACGTATCGATAGCGGTAGCGCGAAAAATTACCCTCCGCCTGCCTCGAAGATCCAGGGCCTGGCGCGTCACCTTCATTCGAAACACGCCGCCGTTCTTCTTGCACTCTGCAGAACTCGTCTCGAGCAGCGACAATGGCCGACCGCGAGCACGACGAAGCGGGTCGCCCCGTCAAGCGACTCAAGCTCTCTGGCGACGAGGGCGCCGCGCCGGACGCCGCGATGGCCGACGCGCCTGCGCCTGTCGCAGAGGTCGCCGCGAGCTCCAACGACAACGAACAGGCCGAGAAGTCGGCGCTGAAGGAGCAGACCGACAAAGAGGAGCGCTTCGGTATCACCGCCTTCGTTAACACAGGCATTCCTGGATTTTCGGGCATTTTGAAACAACGCTATGTCGACTTCATGGTCCACGAGATCCTCCCCAACGGCCAGGTCTGTCGCCTCGAGGACGATATTGGAATGACTGCCGCGGGTGCGCACAAAGATGGCGCAGACAATGGCGAGCAGGAGAAGCTATCCGGAGAGCAGGCTGAGGAAGCTGCGAAGATCTCGGACGAGAATCGCGATATCCTGCACGGGATTTTCGGCGAAGACAAGACGAAGAGTATAATGGGCCTGAACAAGGTCGTTCTCTTGAATCCTAATCGCAAGGCTTCTCAGTTCAAACCTGTCTACTCCAACCCCGTTACCGATAAGATGGCCCGCCAGCGCGCCCACGAGTCCATTCGCGAAATCTTCTCGGGCCGCCTCGTTACCACGACTCAGGATGACAACGTCATAAAGGTCAGCGCAAGAGGGAAGGCCAACCAAGGTGGCGGTGGCGATAGGGACAGTCGTCCTCATCGTCAGACTTTCGAGGAAATGGGCGGGGACAATCTGCACTTCACGTTGTACAAGGAGAACAAGGACACCATGGAGGTCATCAGCCATCTGGCTTCGCAGCTCAAGACCGTTCCCAAGAAGTTCAGCTTCGCCGGAACCAAGGATCGCCGTGCAGTCACCGTTCAGCGGGTTAGTGTCAAGAGGATTCGTCAAGAACACATAGCCAATGTCGCGCGCGGTCTTTTCAATGCTCGCATTGGCTCTCTTTCATACCAGCGCAAGGAGATCTCTCTCGGAGACCACAGCGGCAACCAGTTCACCATCACGCTTCGTGATTGCCACTTCCAGGGAGAGGATGGCATGGATTGCGCCCAACGTCTGGAACTTGCCAGGGATATCGTGGAGAAGTCCACTGCCGCATTCCAAAAGGAGGGCTTCATCAACTACTTTGGACTTCAACGCTTTGGTACCTACGAAGTGAGCACCGACAGCATCGGAAAGTACATGCTTTCTGGAGACCTCGGCAAGGCTGTCGATTTGATCCTCGCGTACAGTGACGAAGCTCTGGCCGCGGCACAGGACCCCGAGAGCAAGGCCCGCATTTCGGAGGACGACAAGAAGCGTGCCCTCGGCCTGCACAAGTGGAAGACGGAGAAGAACGGCAAGGCGGCGTACGACTTAATACCTTTCCGTTTCTCCGGCGAGCGCGGTATCGTCAAGCATCTCGGCACGGTGAGGAAGAACGGCGAGTCTTACGCGAACGACTTCCAGGGCGCCCTCGGAACTCTACCGAAAACCCTTCGTGGCATGTACGTCCACGCGTATCAGAGCATCGTCTGGAACGTTGCGGCAAGTGAGCGCTGGTCTCGTCACGGTGCGAAGGTCATCCCTGGAGATCTCGTCCTCGTTGCGGAGCACAAGGACAAGGAGACCAAGAAGGATGAGGAGGTTCTGGACGAGGTCGACGAGTTCGGAGAAGTTGTCATCAACCCGCAGGGCGACAACGCGGCCACTGCAGCTGACGACTTCGAGCGGGCTCGTGCACTGACAGAGGAAGAGGCCAACAGCGGATTGTACTCCATCTTCGACGTCGTTCTGCCGCAGCCCGGCTGGGACGTCGAGTACCCGAAGAACGACATCGGCAAGTTCTACTCGGAGTACATGCTCGACCCCAAGCGCGGCGGTGGCGTCGACCCTTACAACATGCGCCGCAAGTGGCGTGACATCAGCTTGCCTGGCGGCTACAGGAAGCTCATGGCCAGGTCGCTCGGCCCGGTCAGCTTCGAAGTCAAGACGTACAGGTCGGACGAGGAGGAGCTGGTCGAGACTGATCTCTCGAAGCTGGTCAAGGAGGGCAAGTCGGTTACGCTGGAGGAGACGAAGAAGAGGGTGATGCGCGCTTACAATGAGAGGCCGGCTACTACCCCTGCGAATGCGGAGGGCGAAGAGAAGATTGCTGCTGTCTTGACGTTCCAGCTGGGTAGCAGTACCTATGCCACGATGGCGTTGAGGGAACTGATGAAGGGGGGCACGGAGGCTTACAAGCCTGACTTTACTCGCTGAGCGATGGTGCTCCACTTACTTGCACACGTGTTTCTTCAAATATCAGGGCATACATAGCGATGACGATATGCATACGGCATAGAAGTAGTTGCAGCCAATCTGCATTCTGAATGGAGATATGAAAATGTTCGTCCCAAACCACTTTCCACGCGTTGATCGAAGCATTGAGCCGTTGCTGACTTGTATTATCTAAAAAGAAGCATTGCGACTACCTATGATGTTGCTGCCCCTCGCACTTGCCACTTGGCAGTTGCCTACAAGCCATCTCTGACTGTGCGTACACAACCATCAACACCCACCACCCAAAAAAGCATGTTTGCATCAGCCTTCACTCGCTCAGCAGCTCAAAGTGCAAAAAGACAAAAAGATGAACCCGCCAGTGGTTTAACTGCCTCCACTGGGAGTTGAACCCAGGATCTTCGCATTGCATATGGTTGGAAAATACAAGTGCGACGCGTTACCACTGCGCCATAGAGGCCTGAGGAGCGTTGAGGACTGGTAAGAATCCCAACTCCCAGGATCAGGGCGAGCTGAGTTTGGGAGAGAGGTACTGCACTTAAGTACTGCAGAATACGTATTTTCGAAGCCCTTAGCAGCTGTGGCGGCCGCTGCGTGCCCTGTTCGCTGAAGGATTTCGCGAAACGGAGGAATGTGCGACTCGAGCAGTGGTACAATTATGCAAGGGGGTGGTTTTTTGGGGGGTTGGTGGGGTGGGTGTGCGCGCGCCCCTCTGGCAGAGACTTGTCGGACGAGCCGAGAGGAGAGAAAAAAAAGAATTCAACTGGGGGGCGCACCTCGCTTGCCTTCCTTCGTGCAGCGAGAGACTCGACAACGCATCTCGAAGGAGGCCTGGCTGTCGACAGGCCGCACCACGACGTCGCCTGTGTTGAGGGTGGGGGAGAAACGTCGCTCGATTTTTGCTGCTCGGGAGAGGCGATCAAGACCGCGTTCGCCGCAGATTGATTGCCACACGGATGTGACGGCGCCTTTAACCGTGGCTGATCTCCATCGCTCGACAGCAATTTCGTTTGCTCACGGGGTATACAAGCATTGAGACGCAAATAACTTTAGGATGCGCTTAACGTGCGGACTGAGAATTTTTTTTTTAAACCTGGGAGTCACGCTAGCTAGCCCACCTGTGGCGTCTAGCTTTCCAGCACCGAGAAGAGACGGATTTTCCGCATTCATCTTTGGATGAGCGGCGACATGACATCACCAACGAGTGTTCGACATTCGAGCATGTGAGCATCAAGTTGTTGCTTTATTACTCAGTCAGTTGGCTGCCAGACTGTTCATGGTTCTGGGCTTGAAGATTCATAGAGACGGCATCTCGTCGCCTTCGCCGAAGACCAACGTGCCACTTTCTTCGCTCCTGCTGTGAGCCTGAGTCCCGGGGAGATGATACATAGTACCTCTCGACTTGCTTGAATGCTGGGTTTCCTCTCCGATAGGATCTTCGAACGTAACACAGATAGTGCCTAATGCGTACACGTCACCTGTTCATCTGTCATCACCTCTATTATTGCTTCCTCAGCTTTCACAGCCGGTATTCGTTTCAATGCTTACTACAGATACAGATACTTTTCAGAGAGCTTGCTCATAGGCACTCCTACTCAGAGGGATACACACCACCCTAGACTCAGAACTGCTTCCTCCTTTGACAAGACGCAATCATTCCCGTACGCACAGGATAATTCATCCGCTCATCTCCTCGCCAGAATCACCATCTTGGCTGTCATTCCAGCCTTACCATTGCATGTTATTATTTTCTCCACACGGCAGGGAACTCCTGCTATAGCGTGATCTGCCGTTCTACAGCGCTTTATTCGATTGGAGAAATGCAGAGGGGAGATTGAAGAATTGTTGCACGCGGGAAAGACGAATCAGCACAGGCCGAGCATGACTATATGCACTACGAACTGTGCCCTTCCGCTGCTAGCGCACGTTCGAGAGGTGGAAGCGCACACGATGCATTGGGGTTGTGCGGGTGGCCCGGAAGCGGCCGCAGACTTTGGCTATAAAAGCAACTTCTACCGCTGGATTTCTCGAAACCATTCGACATGCTTACATGCTTTCTTGGCCGAAAGAAAGAAAATTCTAGTGACTCGTGGGATGTGCCTTCGTGTGGGACTCTTCCGGTACAAATTTTTTACTCGGCGCAGAATCCGACGCTCTTTTTCAAATTTAAGTTAATGGTTTCCTTCACCAATGAATGACTTATTTTCAACTTCATGTTATTTACATGATGATGTACAGGACTGAAGGTTGATGATGCAGAGTTTGGCATGTGAGGCAGTGCATGCGAAGATGAATGGTACAGTAACGGCCCAATGTAAGGAAACAAGACCCCAGACAAGTTTTCGGCGCTTCGTTTCTTGAAGACATCTTTTATCTGCTCCTGGAAGATCTACCATGCTCCTTTTCGCAAGATGCGGAGCGGCGCATATATAGCCGGGAAGGGTGCCAGTCCGCATGTGCCCTGGTAGGTGCTTTGTCCGTGCTCCTCAGCAGACGCGAGCCCGTGACATGGTTTGAATTCCTGTAACAAAGCTATTTCAATACGAACAGACGTTCCGAATCTTCATTCCCTGCGCTCCTCTACAATCCCGATGAGATCACAGTGCTAAGATATATTCTTGAAGAACCCACTTTCCGGGCGGTCTGTTTCGTTTTCCGTGCCTGCAGGAAAAGTCCAAGGGCGAAGGAGAAGCTATCAAATGATTTGCTCATCATTACTATACACTAGGGAACCTGGCGTGTCTGGAAATCCCAGTAATAATATTGCGTGACCCAGTGTCGTTTTCCAGAGAAAAAAATGGGTAAAACAATGGTAAAATTCGACGTATTTTTTAAAAAAAATACCTGTTCGATTCCTATACTGTACACTTTCTTTTTTTTTATCTACTAGTCGTGTGGTAATTGTGCTTCTTACCACTCTACCACGCCGCTTTTTGTTGAAGATACGTTTGCTAGTTAGTACTAAGTCCCTGGTTCTAGAGAAAATTTTTATAAAAAGGGTCTTCGCTACCAGCTTAAGTATCTATACACTATATAATTACCCAGCGTTATTTGGGTATTTCATTACTTTGTATGGGGATTCTATATAAAGTAATGAAACGAGACCGTGCCCGTATAAAATCCTAGATTACCCAGAGTCGCTTAACAGTTACAATATAAAATTACTGGTTTTCCCAGTAAATTTGTGTAATGCGCCAGATTCCTGGTGTATTCATTAAAATATATGGGTTTTAGGTACCCTAGTGATAACTTGCTGCGGCCTGTCGTACAGGGTTTCTGCTGTGGAGAATGGATTTGAAACAATAATGTGAAGCAAATCGGGGGTCATGCATCCCATGAAAAACACAGATCATGGTATCTTGCCAAAAATGAATAGAATGCCACAGTAGCTGCCTCTCCCCGGACACATTGCGCTACTGGATAGGAATGGTAGTGTCGCTTATCTATGATTCATCACCCCGGCTCCAAAAAGTCACCCAAACCTTATTTGAACTGCGCCGCCGTCGCCTCCACGATGCCCCACCTCCAGGCAACAGGCAAAAGTCCAAAAAGCAAAAGAGAGGTCGTGCTGGGGCTCGAACCCAGGTTGCCGGAAGACTCAATGCGGTGCATCAAAATCCGGAGTGATAACCACTACACTACACAACCGCAAGGGCTGTATGACTTCACTAGGAAATGTCGCTAACTCAACTACGCACAAGCAATATGTAGAAAGACTTGAGCATCCGAAATTTAGCCGATTGGGTGGCATGGTGCAAGTATTTAGCGCGTTCCTCGGGGCGAGGCTCTCAACAACACCGGTTGTCCTCTTCAACCCCCACCAGGACTCAACAGCAACGCCAGCACCCGCCTCTGCTTTAATCCTAGACGCGATTCCATACTTGAAGTCACTCGTTCGAAGCCTGCAGAGATGAAGACCCCCCTAAGAAAGCCACCGCCGAAGCTTACCGCCACCCCCGCAGGATGCCTCATCGTGAGCGCATCGTCCAGGTCTTATGGCGCGCTTAACAGGTAAGAAGAAATCGATGAGGCATACGATCTACAGAGTTCTAGCTACCGAGACATGGCCTGGGCCCTTCATGCACCAGCTCGTGCCAGACCAGGTTGGATCTGGGGATGGTCAAGCAACTCCAAGCGGACGGTTTTGACAAATATGCCGATGTCGCAAGCTACTCCTAGGAATAGGAGCTACCGTTTGTTCTCAGGGCTAGGAGTGGGGATGTTTTGGTGGTGAAAATTTGCCTGGACCAAGCGTCATCAGGATCTTCTGAACAGGATTGAATTATCTACGTCCTCCCTGCAGCCGGTTTGGAGGATTGCCAGCGTTTTGCAGAGTCGAATCGGAGCACGTAGCATCTGCCAGGAGACTCCTTCGGGCCATCGTCGGAGCAGCCAAGCTCTCGGGTGAAGAAGATATCCAGACCATCCTCGCTACAAATGGACAATGTGTTTCCGGAGATTCGTCGCAAACGCCAGGCGTGGAGCCTAGCCTTGAGTCTATTCAAGTTCTCAGTCATCGAAGAAGTATCTTTTCAAGCTGGAAGCGGAGAAGAGTCAACCATTTGCGGATACCTTCGGTGAACCGAGACCAGCTTGAAATGGCCAAGACATGCATGAGGGATTTTCCGTGAGGGTCTCTTCGAAGAAGATAGCATCGCCGCGGAGTCACTAACGTCGCCAACTGCTCCAATGGAAGATTACGACAACGCTGGGAAAACGCCTCTTTTCGTGATCCTCAAGGAACGTTGGTTACCACGCGATGCATTTTCGATTATGAAGCAACACGTTGGGTGTCTCATCTTCCGGAACATGAAAGCAATGCTTCACTGTGGGACGACAGTTGATGTAAGTTGTGCGGATGACGATGGTAGGATTCCGCTTGCGCATGTTACGAATCCTGCGTACCACTGCTACGATGGATCGAGTCCGTGCTTATCCAATTGCTTTTGCTTTTTCTATATCCCCTCACAATTGCTTGATAATCCCTTGTATAGAGGGGTACTATAACCGAAGGCTAGTGTTGATTTGTTTTTCGCTCATGTCATGGGTAACTGAAGCTATCATCCGGACGAAATTGTCAAATTAAAAAGTCTACATACACGTCCAGGCAATGGCTTCAACTACCCATATGTTGTTTAATTACCCTAGATTCGAGGATCCTGCTATTTTTCACGCTAGCCTTCAGCTGCAACACCCTTCTGTACTAGTTTGACTGGCTCAAACAACAAATTCATCAATAACTGTGCTAACAATTTGAGCTATTCGACAGAGAACGAGCTCATTGGTTTTCCAATTTGCAAGAAGAACCCGATTTTTTATTCGGTATCCAGAAGCTACTTGGTGGCACATGCCTTTTCAGCTTTCCCCTCGAGAAGAGGGGCTGAACAGCTGATGCAGCTAATTAGGTTACAGGCCAGAGTGAGAAAGGAAACATCTGGTTACGCACATCAGGTCGCATAAAGTGACGTAAGTGCTGTAGGACAGTGTCTGACATGTGTGCGGGGGTCCGATGGGGGCCAAGACATTCACGGCGTTTTCCAGCTCCCCCGCCAACTATAAGATACTATCCCACAGGGCCCAGCACCCAGCGCCCAGCATCCGGTCGGAAACGCTGTGTGCTCACGGCGCTATGAGTTCCCCTCGCGACCCTGAAAAAGTTGGCAGCCATGTAGAGACATGGGTCAACGCAAGGGACCATTTCCAGAACAGCTTTCCTCGCGACAGACGACCACAAAACCTCCCTTCATTAAGATCGGATGTGACGCAGAGAATTGAAGAATTGAAGCAAGGTCATAACAGTAAAACAAGAGCTTGCTTGGAGAAATGCGAACCTTTTTTCAAAGGAGTGCGGAGCCTCGATGAAGTCATTTCACCAATTGCAGAGTTGGAGCCGCACGGAATTGCTGCTGTGGTCTGGGGAAGCGTCAAGATATGTTTGAATGTAAGTTCTGACAACAATCTACGTATTCATAGTGGCTGAGATAGAAGGCAGCTTATCGAAAAATACGCCGAAATGTTCGGCAAGGTCGAAGGTTTCCTTGAAGGCGTCGGGAAGCAGCTGGGACGGCTCGAGGCCTACAAGGACTTATACAAGTCCACACAGTTCACCAATGCCCTTGAAAAAGTATTTGAGAAATACTTGGCGTTCTTTGTTCATGTCGAGGAATTCATCACGGCATCAAAGACTAAACATTTAAGAGATTCTATCGGGCTCTCAAGCTCGGAAAACAACAAACAGGTGCTGCTCAACCTCTCTATGGATCTCGTTAGGGCGGAGTGCGACAATGCAGTGGCAGAGGCGACACTTGCCGAGGCGCAAGCCCGTGAAACGGCGGACCAAGCGCAGGCCGACACCCTCGATCAAATGAACGAGAGCATCGTGCAGGTTCACGGTTCAATCAAGCACGTTCATGACGACATGGATCGTATGAGGAAGAGCGAAATCTTCGAAAATTACCTCGAGTGGTTGAAACACGTGGACGTCGAAGGCAAGCTCAAGGATCTCCTCAGGCCCAAGAAGAACGTTGAAGAAGGTACCGATGTTGCCACCAGCTCGTGGATCCTCGAAGACGAGCACTTCAAAAAATGGATCACGCCGAGCAAAGGTCGCAGTCATGTCTTTTGGCTGACGGGAGAGCCTGGAGTTGGCAAATCGACGCTGACTGCGTATATCATCACCGAGATGCAAAAATGGCAGCCGACTGGAGTGGCGTATTTTTTCTGTAAGCAAATTCCTCCTCATTCGTGATAGCCGCTAATTACGAACTCGATTGAAAGGCACCTACCAGGAAGAAAGCACGCGCACTGTAGACGCAGTCCTACGATCGTGGATCTGGCAACTACTCAGAAAGCCCCGACACCTCCAAAATGCCTCTTCCGGACACCTTGTCCTTCCAGAAAGCGAATATGGTTCCACACAGTCAGAAGAGCCGAGCTGCGATGTTCTGGTCGGTGTGATGCGCCAACTTTACCGGCAAAGGCGACCTACAACGCTGATAGTGGATGGCTTGGACGAATGCCTGGAGCCTGAGAAGGATACAGCAAAAGAAGAAGACTGGGAAAAGTTCTTTGAGGTACTCAAAGACGCACCGGAGGGGTGGAGCATCCTCATCGTGAGCAGGACTCGGACATGGTTCAGAACGGCCCTGCTGAGAACGCTCCATCGAGAGAACCTCGAACGAGAGATGGTGCCCGAAGACAACAGCGACGACATTCATGCCGTTGTGACGCAGAAACTGGAATCCTTTGCAGAGTCGAACGGATGGGATGACCAGCTTACGGGGGATGCTGTCCGCGTACTGGTCAAAAATGCAGGCGGAATGTTTCTCTACGCCAGCCTGTCGTGCAAGGATCTCGCCAACAAGAAACCAGACAAGGTTCGGACAGCTTTGGACAACCCACCAAATGGACTCAAAGGATTCTATGATTGGACGATGAAGGAAATCAACAATCAGCCCGGAGATCTTCCACACGAATTTCGTACCGTGCTCAAATGGCTTGTTTGCGGACTTCGTGTCTTCAAGCTCGAAGAGCTCGCTTGTGCCTTGGACTTGACCCCGAAAGTGAAGAATGAGCTGGATTCCGTGCTTGGATCCTTCATACGTATCGATCCGGAGACCCGAGAGATCCAGTTTGTGCATGCATCTGTAAGAGATTACTTGTTATCGCCCGATGCAGGCCTTGTGGATGTCGTTCCCGAATCAGGCCAGGCGAAACTGACTACCATCCATGGCGAGATCCTGGCAAGATGCCTGGAATACATTACCGCTGATGGCAGACACTTCATCCCGGTTGGCCCCGCTAGAAACATGTCCGAGCAGAGAATGCGCGATACTCTTGATGACGAGCCTTTCCTTGAGTACGCTGCCGTCTATTGGGTTCAGCACCTTGTTGAGCGGAAGCGCCTCAAAGCGTCCAAGGATCACCTTGACAGCCTTTTACTACGAGATGGTGCAGTTTTGAAATGGTTGCAAATCTTCCATTTCCTCTTTCAGTTCAACTTTCCGGGCACCACTACTACCAGGCATCTGATTGGGGGCTTGGTATATCATACACCGGAGAAGAACACTTGGCAGATGTTTGTTCACAAGAACTATCCCTCATTTGTTGACCACTTGGGCTTGTCCGATGGCAAAAGGTTCACTCGATGGGACAGGTTCATGCACAGGAGGTAGGTTCTCTCGAATGCATCCCATACAAATAAGTCAAAAGCTGATCCACATTGATAGACGTAAGTTTGACAAGTACAACGAGAAAACAGGGTGGTATCAGTCTCCAACATACTTCTCTGGCCCACTGCTTGCGGCCTTCTTCAACTACACCGAAGTATTGAAAAGAATGGCCAACAGAGGTGAGGACATGGACAAGAAAAGCGTACTCAATAGCACGCCGCTGTTGTGGGCAGCCACTGCCGATTCCTGTTCGGCTTTGCAGTGGCTCCTGGACACTGGCGCAAACATGGAGGTTGAGTATCAGCACACGAAGGAAACGCCCATATTCCGCGCAGTGCGAGTTCCGTATGCCGTTAACACCAGCAATGGCCGGTATCCTGCGGCTTTGTTGCTCCACGAGAGGGGTGCGAGGCTGAAGGCGGTGCCGAACGACCATGGGTGGCGGGAGACGACAGTTTTGATCACTCTGATTGAAACGTGCAGGAATTTCCCCGGAGCCGTCCAACTTGTGCGAGCGATTCTCAAGGACGATCCGGCTCGAGTCGAGGATTATGCTGGGCGTGGAAGTCTGTTGCAGACTGCCGCCTGGCGGCGTCGTCCCCTGATTCTGAAGGCGCTGTTGCAGGATGAAGTCATCAGGGGACGCATAAACGACCAGGCCCACTCCAAGTCAACTCCTTTGCACGATGCTTGTTGTACCAATGATCCCAGGACTGTGCAGGCTCTAATCGAGCACGGGGCTGATGTAAATCTCCGGAGCCGCTTGAATGAGTTCACGCCTCTCCATTCAGCGGTTCTTTCAGGCGGCGATACTATCTCGGCATTGCTGGAGGCAGGGGCAGACCCGAATCTTGGTGCATGCAACGACGATACTGCAGTACATTTCGCTGCGGTCTGCGATGTCAGGTTTGACTTGCGACCTTTTCTCGACCACGGTTTCACTATCGACCGTCCAAACGAACAAGGCATGACTGCGTTGGCCGCGGCAATCCAGCACTGCAACTACGCTGTTGCAAGCCAACTCTTGGATCTGGGTGCTGATCTTGAAAAAGTTCCAGCACATCTGCACCGGCAATATCCAACTAAATTCTCCCATGAGCGGCTCGATGCCTTAAGGAGGAAGCACTGGAGTCCTTGCTGGAGCCTTGAGCTATGCTGGAGACTGAGAAAAGCCAAGATGGACGTTTCGCTCTTCTCATCCTGCCCCCCTCCAGTTCAAGAGTCCCAAAAGGCCCTCAACACTTTCCCCGTCCTACCAATCCCCATCATTGCAAGGATCTTCAAGCACGCGGAACTGTACGAGACACTCTCCATCCGGCGCGATGGCCGAATAACCGTCGACTCGGAAATCACGGGCCACGGAGGCCAAGATAGACCCTACGTCATGAGCCCACCCATCTTTGGCGCTGCTTCCACCCCCGTCCAACGCCTCGTCCTGACCGTCTGTGGACGCTGCCAGAGCTCCGGAGAGGAGTATGAACGATCCTACTATGAAGCCAAGGTAGTTGAAGGGACGTCGAAACAATGTGTCAAATGGGAGCCGGAGGAAGTCATCTTCGGCCACAACGGCCGCCAGCTGCAAGAGAAGGGGAAAGTGCTGCGCCAAACCGTAAGTAAATGCCGCTACATGCACATTCATGCAATTGCTAATCAATTCCTTGTAGGACAAGACAAATTTCGGATGGATCAAAGTGGGTGATCGTGTGGCGATTGTGCCGCATGCTAGCTCTCCTGGCTGGGAGAACACGACAGACTGGGCAAGTATCCATGCGGAGATCTCGGTGCTGCGGGACGAACACACAACCGGAGAGAAAGACGAGATTTGGCCACACGAACGAAAGAAAAAGAAAAAGGGAGGGTGCGTCTTGGGTCGTTGCCCTCGGTGTGCTATTGAGAGACTTCCGGTCGAGAAGTAGCGAGCCCAGGCATACGAGGGGATGAGTAAGAGAAGTAAGTAAATTGCTGGAAAAGGCCGTGGTGGCGCGCAAGGGGTTGAGTTTGTAACGCTTAAAAGTCTGTCAATTGAATTCAGGAGATCTACCGTAAGTGACGCGTTATGAAACCTATTCCATCAACTCGAGGAAAGGGTGGATGCCACGGTATGGATCTGGTTACGTGGGTAGTTGAAGCTATCGTCCGGACGTAAATGTTTAATTATTAATTCGACATCTGCATCCATGATAGCTTCAACTGCAGATGTCACGAGCGAAAACCGATAAAAAGTTAGTCTTTAGCTGCAATACTCTCCTTCATAGTACCGGCAATAAGACGCAGCGTTAGCTAATGACAGAGTGGCACAATTAATACCGGCATTATTCCCGGCACGAAGGCTCTCAATGCCGGTTGCTTATTCCTTGAATTTGCTTTTTAGCCCCAGACCCGGAAATAAGAACTTCAGCTGGACGCCGTTGACCGGAGTGGCTATTCCCCTAGGTTGCCGCTTTGAACCCTGTACGACTGCTGGCTTTCAGCCCGGGGATCCTTTGTACCCCAAGGCGCAGGCAGGAAGCCGTGACACGAAGGGAGTTAAACGTCTCCCGAGACTCAACAGTGTGAGAATCCTCGCCATAGAGAATGAAAAACCGGGCTTCTTTGTCAGTTTGTTTAAGTTTAAACGTAATCGTAATGATTTATCTCGGGGCTCTTAATGATAGCAGATGGACCGGGAGGATTGTGTCCTTCTACTGACACAACAAAAATTTGTTTTAGTATACTCGGGGCAGCTGACAGGTGACCAGCACGTCGTATTAAAGCTCTGCTCGATCATTCAATGTCAGATCCAGGGATCTCAGTTACATCCTTCCTTGCTCAGGCTTGTTCTCGCACCAATGAGAAGTATAGTCGAGCTCACATGCACCTCCCTTACACTCAGGCCCAGCGATCGACAGCAAAGATTGTCTTTCTTGGAATTTACGAGAACTGATCTGAACGATATGACGTTAAGTGTTTATCGTGTACTACTCCAGGCGCGGGTTTCCACAGGGACAATATTCCAAATTCCAAGACCAGCATATGCGTATGGCAAGCTTGCATCTGTCATGGATGATCCGTCCAAGGGGCCAAAGGGCAGATATAAGAAGGCCACAGAGAAACGCTGCAGCCCCATATTTCAAACAACCAAACCATTCAACTCAACTTTTTGAAGTAAACACTCAACATGCACTTCTCCGCCGTTGCCATCATCGCTGTTGCCTGCGCTGCCCCTGTGATGGGCAATGCCGAAACAACCATCCGAGCTTTTGGTTCGTGTCATCACCACCAAACCCAACTTACTCTCTTCCCTTCACTTTGTTTTTTTTTTATTTTACTAACAGATCCGCACATAGGCGATGTGAACAAGGACTCCCTCAAATATTGTTTGAGCGTATACCGTTCCAACAACTGGGATGGTGGGGATTGCGGAGGCCGTGGTTGGTTCAAGGGCCACCTCAGCACTTACAATAGTCCTGAGTAGGTCACCAGTGTTGCTTCCGTCTTGCGGAAATTCTGAAGGACTGATGATTGTTACGATAGGAACTGCTACGATGCCTGCTCGCAAGGCATCCGATCTGCCATCGACCAGGGGGCGTCCGACGTCATTTGCCACGACTATGAGGGCTTGACCAACTGCTGGATGGGCTACCACTAGTGGAGGAAGGAGAGCGACTGGATAGGGCGGGGGCAAAGCAACAAGATGATGAGGGGAGCTATGCGACAGGGGGCCGTAGAAGGCTTTGTAGTATAAGTACACGAAAATGCTACATCCTCTGATCAACTTTTCCCGATTCTTGCTTGGAATAGGACTTCTCGACTAGATCTGCACGTTGTCCCCCAATCTTCAGGGCTAGAGCTTTGAACGTCTTCCCTTAGCAAGGCTTGGATTGGGTCACACAAAGCAGGGCCGCTCACTGATGAACTCAAACAACCTCACCATCCTCTATCTCTTGCGTTTGGATCACCCTCGGCAATTTTCCTCATGTTGTTCATTCTCGAGCCCATACAGTCAGCAATGTTCATGCTTCACATCATTAAAGAGGCTGGCCTAATAAAATCGTGCCTGACAAGGCTGCGCCAGGCTCCAGCTGCATTGTTCTTGTTCTTCTTCTATTTCTTTTCTCTTCAGCTTAGCCTTCTTGTAGAAATCGACGCTACTATATTCCCGCGAGTGTACCGGATGCAGGCCCTTATAACGATAAGTATACGCAGGCTCTGCCGCACCCATGCTTGCCAAGGCTAACTCCAATTGTAGTTATTGACCTGCTTCTGTTCCAAGCATAAATTCACAAGATCCCCCGCATTCCGGCTTATGACATGTCCAATCGTATGATAGCACCCTCATCCTCCACGACGGATAATAAGCGTGGCGTGAGATAAGCAGCTTGGCGATACCTCCGAAAGAGTAAATCATTGACATGTCAATGGGATCGCTTACGTTGGCCTGTCGAAGAAGTGATACTAAGTGATGGTTAATGCGGGGTGCTTACATGGCACCAAGATAAAAGGCCCACGGATGCGTAGTGTTTTCCTCCATCAAAAACTTCCACCAACAGGCTTCACAATGACTGATCAGGACAAGGGTTCAATTATCATCCAGCATGGCACCGTCATCTCGATGGACCCCGCGCTTGGAATCATCCGCGACTGCGACATCCTGATCGAGGGCAACACCATAGTCAAAGTCTCGCCCAACATCACCGCCCCCGACGCATCCACCACACGCATCATCGACGCAACCAACTGCCTCGTCTCGCCAGGCTACGTCGACTGCCACCACCACCTCTGGCAGCAGCTGCTGCGGTCGGTCGGCAGCGACTGGTCTTTGATGGACTACGCGCTGATCATGCGGACGTGCTTCGGCAGCCTGTACACGGCCGACGACGTGTACACGGCCAACTACGCGGGCGCCGTCGACCTGCTGCACAACGGCATCACCACCGTCGTCGACCACTGCCACATCCTCAACTCGCCCAGCCACGCCGACGCCGCCGTCCGCGCCCTCAAGCACGCCCGCATCCGCGGCGCGTTTTGCTACGGCCTCTACGCCAACCCACCACTCAACACCAACCACCACCCCGACGCAGCAACCATCAACACCGCCGACCCGACCTTCACCCCCGCCGCCCGCCGCGCCGACCTGCGCCGCGTCCTAGCCCAGCACTTCGCCAGCGACGGCGCCAGCGCCAGCGGCAGCAGCGCCAGCAACACGTGGGACTCCAGCCTCCTCGTCTGCGGCCTCGCGACCAACGAGCCCGAGACGGCGGGCGCCGCCGGCATCGCGGCCGAAATCGCCTTCGCGCGCTCACCCGACCTGCGCCTGCCGCTCATCACCTCGCACGTCGCCATCGGGCACTACGACACCAGCAAGCTCCGCGTCGTCCAGCACCTCGGCGACGCCAACCAACTAGGTGCGGACCTGCTCTTCTCGCACGGCGCGGCGTGGACGGACGCGGAATGCGCGTTGCTGGCGCGGAGCGGCGCGGGCGTGGTGTCGACGCCGGAGACGGAGCTGCAGATGGGGATGGGGCACCCGGTTGCGTTTAGGGTGGTGGATGGGTACGGGTGTAAGAAGGTGGGGTTGGGGGTGGATGTGACGTGCAGTCAGAATAACGACATGGTGGCGCAGGCGAGGCTGTTGTTGCAGGCGCAGCGGGCGAGGGAGAGTGAGGAGGCGTTTAAGAAGGGGAAGGGGCCGCCGTTGAAGTGTCCGCGTAGGGCGGTGGATGTGCTGAGGTTGGCGACGCAGGGGGGTGCGGATGCGTTGGGGATTGGGCATCTGGTGGGCAGTTTGACGCCGGGGAAGAGGGCGGATGTCGTGGTTACGGCGTGTGAGGGGTTGGGCATGGTGCCGGCGGTGGATCCGGTGGGCATGCTGGTGTGCAATTCGAATGCGGCGGATATACGGACCGTGTTGGTGGATGGGACGGTGGTCAAGGATGAGGGGAAGGTGGTTGGTGTCGACTGGGAGGCGTTGAGGGAGGACGTGAGGAAGAGGTCCGAGAGGCTGGTCAGTGCCAGTCAGGTCATTGTGCCGGAGTTGATGAAAGGCATCTCGAAGGAGGAAGACGACTTCGACGAGACTATGAAGAAACTTGCTGAGGCTCTGGCCATGGGTGCTAATAGCAGCTCGGGATAGGAGAGTACAGGGCTTTCCGTCGACTTACACATAGCTGGGCAACTGCTTGTTGACTGGAGATATATTTTTAATTAACAGCCTGCTCTTTCACGTACGACCATAGGTCGCAGAATGCAGGGCTTCCCGTCCGCTCAGCCGTACTTAAGCTGCGAACCGGCCGATTAGTACTCAAGTGGGTGACCATTGGGGAATCCCGGCTGTTGTACGTTTTGCTTTTTTGCGCACCCACTTTTTTTTTTTTTAGCCGAGCTGCAACAACACCTCATCTCAGCTCGACAGCAACGTCGAAGTATTAAAGCATTTAGCAGAACAGGTTCGATGATGGGACGTCGTTTTTTTGAGCTGCCAGGTTCGACTGGGCGAGGGAAATTAATATCGGATTAATTTAAACACTCCTCTTTCTACAGTTCCTCTCGCAGCCGATGGCTAGCGTGGATCTTTTTTCCTTTCGCTTATGTCATGGGTAGTTGAAGCTATCGTCAGGACGTATATGTAAAGTTTTTAATTCGACACTCTCGTCCGGACGATAGCTTCAACTACCTATGTATGTTATTTTTTTAAAGGAAAAAAAAGAATAAAAGAAAAGGCCGAGGCATTGTTACGCCTGGGGTCTTACTATTCTTCGCACGGGAGCCAGTTCGGCTGCGATACCCCTCTGTACGTATCTTGATAGTAGGGATCAATTTGTATAGTGCCTGTCACACGTCGGTGCTAAAAGAAATGATCGCTCGCGTTTCCCTCCGCAAGGAATTATTCGACGTACGTGGGTAGTTGAAGCTATTATCCAGACGTAGATGTGTATTTAATAATTTAACATCCCCGTCCAGATGGTAGCTTCAACTACCCATGTAGGTGGAGCTGAGATGCTAAAAAGTGAAATTAGTTACGATGGCTTAGATATTTCGGCACTAACTGTGCCTGCTGGGGTCCATTATAGCTTCGGCTAAAGTGGGGAAAACATGCATACATGGCCCCCACAAACCCCGCCACGCATGGTCAGCTGCTGTCGACAGCTGTCTCGGCCTCGCGCTGGCCACTTCATGTTCAATCATCTCCCGGGCCCAACGCGACGTTCTGCGATCTTTGTAACCCGGCTGCAGCTATTGCCTTGCGGTAAGTCGATCCCGTGCGATGTCAACGTAAGACCTCTTGGACACTCAGAAGATTGACAGCGGTCATGTCTCACAGGCACCGTATTCTGATCTCCCCGGGGCTGTTTCACTTCAGCCGAGAATCGACGGTCTTCCCCAATAAATACCCCCAAATTGAGGATTGGGCTCCGGAGCGCTATGGGTTCTTGAAGCGATGGTTGCCGATCATGACATTGCTTTCAGGCTGCGGGGCATCCCGAGCGGTCTCTCAAAAGCACAAGTCAAAGATGTCGTCGAAAAAGCTCTTCAAGCTCCGGAAGGCCCACAAGTCGAAATAAACTCGCTGGCCCTTGACCCTGTGCGCCGAGAGCAACAAATCTGCACCCTCAGCTTCTCAACGTTGCCACCGGATCTGCAAGGCCAGCGCGAGGTAACTCTCGCACATCCGGATGGACCCCCCCTCGTCTTAGATACACATTTCGAGGGCTTCACACCATTGCATTCGTCAGACGATGAGAGATGTACCACGGATATTGTTGCTATCAGCGGCCTTAATGGTCATGCGTTCGGATCCTTCAAGCAAAAGGGAGGCCCGCACATGTGGCTGAGGGACAGCTTGCCGGCGGATTGCACCACTGCCAGAATCTTCACATATGGTTACGACACGAGGATACCTTCGGTCCAAACTATCTACGACATTGCTCGTACCTTCATTTTGCTTCTCGGCAGCCTCAGACCCGCCGAAGGTCCGCCGAGGAAGCTGGTGCTCATCTGTCACAGTCTTGGTGGCATAATTGCCAAAGCTGCCCTCAAGCTGATGGCCGAGAGTGACGACATGACAGACCGCCGGCACTTGACATCCCTTACTGGAGTCCTTTTCTTTGGAGTCCCAGGACAGGGCATGAGGATCGACTCCCTGGTTGAGATGACAGATGAGAGCGCCAGGCGCTCTCTTCTCTATTCTCTCGATGACGGCAACTCGCCAACACTGATGGAATTGAGTGGAAGCTTCATGCAAATCATGCAGTCCTTGGGGCACTGTGAGGCCTACTACTTCTATGAGACCACGAAGTCCCCCACCGCTGTGCAGGTTAATGGCCAGTGGACCATGGAGGGCCCGCTCGATCTTCTGGTCACCCCCTCTTCCGCCATGCAAGGAGTCTGTCGAAATTCGCAAAGACATCGCGTTATACCAGTTAACAGACCTCATAGTGACCTCGTCAAGTTCAACAACAAGTACGACAACATATATACTCTCACTTTGCAGTACCTCTCAAACGTCTTGTCTCGGACTCCAACAATTACACGGAAGCGATTCCACAGAAGACTCTCTCCGGACGAAAGATCATGTCTTCAGTCACTGGCATATCAAGAGCAGGAATGGCGTGAGAAACAAACGAGCATCAAGGCTGCCAAAGGTACCTGTGGCTGGATTTTTGAGCATGAAAACTTTCACCACTGGGTGAATAACCCTCGGACTCTTTTGTGGATAACCGGCATTCCCGGAGCTGGAAAATCGACCTTGATGCGGTGCATTGCCGAGGAGAAACGTAAACAAGTTTCCAATAGCCGCAAAGAAACTTTCGCGACGTTTTTCATACATGGGAGAGGAAGCGAGATCCAGAAATCTCCGCGCGGCCTTTATCGTTCTCTTCTTCACCAGATCCTTCCCAACTCACCCGCATTAATGGCTGAACTCACCGAAGAATACGTCAAGAACAATGAGTTCAAAGGAAAGTTGGAAGAAAAATGGTCCTGGACCGAAGACGAGCTGCGAGAGTTCTTCATCCATGTTGTTCTCCAGGCAAGCCGTGAGCGCCCTTTGACAATCCTGGTCGATGCTTTGGATGAAATGGGCGAGGAGAATGCCAGAAGAATCATTTCGGAATTCGAGAGCCTCATCAGCTCGGATACTTCTACGCCGGCTTCAAACGATCTCCGAATTTGCTTCTCTTGCCGTCACTACCCTGTACTTGTTGCACCCGGAGCGCTCTCGATCTCTGTGGAAAAAGAAAACTCTGAAGATATCCGCAGACTGGTAGGCACAACTAGAGAGCTACGTTCATTGAGCGAACGCGACAGGTGTATTGTCATGGATCTCATCTCCAAGAGAGCTCGTGGAGTCTTTCAGTGGGTTGCTCTAATCCTGGACCAGCTGGGGGCCTTGGTTAGACGGGGAAAACCAGTGGTGGCGCTTGCAGCAAAAATAAATGAAGTTCCAACAACCCTGCAAGGATTGTACGAGTCCTTGCTCTCACCGGAATGCCACGGAAAACAGGAGACCCTAAAACTTCTACAATGGGTACTATTCACAATCCAACCTTTGACTTCCGCTCAACTTAGGGATGCCCTGGCCATTGATGCAGCCGCGACATTCGTTTCTTTCGCAGAGATGGAACAAAGCGGTGATTTTTATTCACAAGATAATATGCAGACTGCGGTACGCAGTCTCTCTAAAGGTCTAATTGAAATTACTGACACGGAAATCGTTCAATTTATCCATGGATCAGTTGTGGATTACCTCTACCATGGAGGTCTTCAGACTCTCGTTGGTAAAAGCATGCATACCATTACGACCGACGCTCATTTCCAGTTATCTCGATCTTGCATCAAATACCTCATTCTTCAAGAGACCTCTTGGAAGACTGTCAATCAAACACAGGGCACTCCGCATACCTTTGCACTAGCCAGCTATGCTTCTATGTTCTGGATTTTCCACACCATGAAGGTCGAGGAATCCGGCATTGACCAGAGAGATCTAGCACTTCTACTGCCTTGGAAACCTGGCCAAAGAGATCTAGCACGTCACGTCCCTTGGCAAAATTCTGTTATATTAACCTCCTTTTCCGATGCACCTAAGGAAACTCACTCTCAGAGCTTTGTTCCTTCATGGGATCTATTCAAAAAATGGCATGGTTGGAGACCAGAGCTCTCATTTACCGCCATGCTTGCTTCTCACTCCACTACAGTGAGACTTGCCTATGAGTATTGGTTGAGCCGTTCTAACTCTGCATGGCGAGCATTCAATTCGGCTTGGACTCTCAGAAGTGGTCGTTGGCATATTCTTGAAACTCTGGTACTTGCTGGAATACATAGCACCCTCAGAGAGATTGAGCGAATCGAACCGTCGATATTCAGTAGAGATCAGCAACTCTACTCGAGACTCTGGTGGACTACGTGGCTATTTGAGAGTCGTCTTTATCATGCTATTTTGGGGCTACAGTTTGGCATCATACGAAACGTTAACAATCACACCGGCGAGCGTGTTTATTTCGACAAAAGTAATCGGGCGTTAACCATAGCGGTCTTCACGAACGAAATAGAGCTGGTACGATGCCTTCTGGATCTTGGAGTACAAGTCAACGAGGAAGATAATTTCCTCGACACTTACCGTCACACTCCTCTCTCGTGCGCTGTTGAAATGGGCTACAAGACGATTATTTCAGAATTGCTTTCAAGAAGTGCTGATATAGCTTTACCCCGCTCTAGCAAAGCCTATCCAGGTACTTTGAGTTCGATCCACCTTGCATGCCGCAAGGGAGATGCAGAGATAGTCGAAATCATGCTCCGAGCGCAGCACGGCCGGGGAAGGCTGGACAAATTCGTGGATACCACCGACGGAGAAGGTAGAACACCTTTATGGCATGCGTGGACGAACGGGAATGTTTCGGTTGCGAAGCTGCTCCTACATTTCGGGGCTGATCCTTTCCGCGCCGCAAAGATTGCTGGGTCTGAAATCCCTTTGGCTCTCCACAAAACCGATGTCGAGAGCGCCAAAGCAGACATAAACAGCTGGAAAATTACACAGAATTCAGAATTGTCGGGCTGTCTTTCCAATGCTCTGCTTTCAGAAGCTGCCGCGAAAGGGCGTGAGCATATGGTGGAAATCCTTCTGGAAGCCAGGATGGGAGATCCCAACTACCAAGACTGCAATGGAGAGACCGCACTCATGAAAGCTGCGGCGCATGGATTCAGGAAAGTTGTAGCACGTCTTCTTGGATTTGATGGTATCAATACCACGCTTGAGGACAGCTACGGTCGGACGGCATTCGATTGCGCACGAGCTTCTGGCGACGCTGAGACTGCAAAATTACTCGGCGGAAGTGATGAAGAGGAGCAAAGTGATGAAGAGGGACAGAGTGAGGATGGGATCAATGAGAGTGATGAAAGCAGTCCTGATGAGATGGACGTTGAAGAGGAAAGGTATTGTCTCAGTGGGGATGAAGAAATGGATTGCGCATAGAGGACCATCTTCAATACATGTTGACATGGAAAAATTATTTATCAACCGTCACACAAGTACGAGATGCTCCGATGCCAGAAACAGCTTCATGGGAGCAGCAAGTAAGCATAAACCCCTTTAGATTTTTCAAGTCATCCGGGAGTATATGCCATTTTAAATTGCAACCCCCGACGCCTTCTCTACGTTGATTCCGGTTAGCCGAGATTGAAGTGCGGATCATTTCATCGAGGTATGTAGGCGACTGCAGGAAAAGTGCTATTCTAGCATTCTACTACAGGAAAGTTATGGTTCGCTCTAAAAGAATTGGTGAATTGAGCACTGGACTGCGGGATGTTGATACTGTTGGTGCTGCAACTGATAGGCGATTCAGGTGGGTTGGCAACGTGTGGAGATAGGTAGCTTCAGCTACTCACGCAAGTTGGGTGGCCTTGCTTGTGAAGACAACTGCGGACGATCATTTCTTTTGGCACCTACGGGGAGCGCAAAGCGTTGGCTCGTACCCGTGTAAATATCTTAATTCGGCAAAGCGTTGACGTGTCGATTGCCAAATAAACAATGGTAGACGAAAGATCTCGGAAAAGTATCCTGAAAAGGTAAGCATTACGAGCGACACCAAGTCACTCGACTACACTTCCAAAGAAAGCCAACTAAACGATGTGGATATCTCTTCAAGTGACGCAAAACGGTTTTCGTAGACATCTTCGTGACGCCAAAGCCTCAACGACAGTGGCTATATAATGGCACGCCAGTCTCCCCACCGAAAACCACAGCAAGTCCTCCAGAGCTCTCATCTCACCCACCCAGGACCTTTCCCAGACATCCAAACACCACCAAACCATGCCCCTATCACCAGCAACCCTTCTCATCCTAATCATCTTCCTAATCATCACCCTCCACCGCCTCCTCCTCCACCGCCTCCGCACCCTCCCCCACCTCCACCGCTTCCCCGCCGCCACCCCGCTCGCCTCCCTCCTCCCCTCCTCCTTCTACCACACCTTCCTCTGCCCCCGCCGCTCGTCCCGCACCACCCCGCACCGCACCTCCCTCCTCCACGCCGCCCACCAACACTCCCCTATCCTCCGCACCGGGCCCTCTTCCCTCTCCTTCTCCTCCCCCGCCGCCATCACCGCCATCTACGGCCACGGCTCGCCGCAGTGCGCCAAAGGCGCTATCTACGCCGCGCTGTCGCAGCCGTCACGACATGCGAGCGTGCTGCACGTCGTCGACCGCGCGGCGCACGCGGCGAAGAGGCGGAGGCTGGCGCATGGGTTTTCGCTGCGGAAGGCGGAGGGGAGTTGGGAGGGGAAGGTGCGCGCGAAGGTGGGGGAGGTGGTGGGGGCGTTTGACCGCGTTTCCAGCGGTGAGGGGGTTGGGGCTGGGGTGGTGGACTATGCGAGGTGGATGAACCTGTTCACGGTGGAGGCGGTGGCGGATTTGGTGGGGAGTTGGCGGCTTGGGTGTTTGGAGAGGGGGGATGATGAGGTGGCGGTTCAGGGGCGGAAGGTAAGGTATGTGGAGAGTTTGCGGGCGGGGAACAGAGCTACGGCGAGGGCGGTTGTGTGGGCGCCGCGGTTGTTTCATGGAGTGGTGAAGCCGGTGTTGAGGTGGGGTTCGAGGTGGTATCGGGAACAGTGGCGAGAGGGAGAGGGGTACGGGTACCTGATCAAGATGTTGGTGAAGGAGAGGATCGAGAGGTGGCAGAATGGGGAAGTGTTGGATGACATGTTTCGGTTCATGATGGAAGATGGTGGGGGGAATCCGCTGGATCTTGATCTGGAGGAGATCGAGGTGGAAGTGAATACCATGTGTAAGTTTGGGTCGAGCTGCCTCTTGCAGTGACGTACTGATGTGTTTTTGGCGTAGTGGATGCCGGGTCCGATACCACTGCCATCGCCCTCGCGAACGTCATGTACTTCCTCCTCAAGAACCCGACCTGCTTCACAAAGCTTCGAGAAGAACTTGACAGAACTCTTCCTGCCGACACTATGATACCGTCCTACGACAGCGTCAAACAATTGCCGTACCTTCGTGCGTGTCTTGATGAGTCTCTGCGCATCATCCCACCAGTATCTGCCGGCCTATCGCGTACGATCCCACCCGAGGGCATGACAATTGACGGACATTGGATTCCGGGCGGGACATCGGTTGCGGTGGCTGCATACACGGCACACAGAAATCCATCTGTATTCCCGCAGCCGGAGGAGTATCGGCCGGATAGGTGGCTTGGTAAGAAGACAAGCGAGATGCAGGCTGCCTTCATCCCGTTTAGCACTGGGTCGAGAGGCTGCATCGGAAGAAACATCACGTATTTGGAACAGACTGTCATGATAGCTACGTTAGTTCGCAGGTACGACTTTGAACTGCCGAGTCCTGATTGGGAGCTGGAAAGAGAAGAGGCTTTCAACGTGTGGCCAGGCTCGATGCCTCTCAAAGTCAAGCTCAGGCCAGACCTGGAAGGAGACAAAGTGGCATCAGCTTATTGAAGATCAGTGAGCGGCTCTGCATATCCAAAGACTCGCTGAGGTAGTTTCACCCTTATAGACCAGTCGGATGAATGACAGGTACTTGTTGTTGACATCAAAGCTCTGGTGGTGATTCAGTCAACTATTCGTGTAAAAGTGTTGATCGCTGCAGGCCGAGGATCGGACTGTGCTGGAAAGAAACTATAGGACTAAATAAAAATGACGTCACATCAATTACCCCGCACGTCTCCGCTAATGCCTCGGCGATGATCTCGAACGTTGAGCGTAAGGTCTTTCCACACAACCATGTGGCGTAGCAGTCCATCGGCACAAAAAGCTTGACCTAAAGACGCTATATTCTGTGTCCTCCTCGGGTGTCTTTCTGACGACAGAATGCGAAGAGCCAGCAAACGCCGTAGGACGGGTACTGCGACCCCTTAAGAATCTATTGAATCTCAAACTCATACTGACAACTATTCAGGATGGTGAGCTCACTGATGATTGAAATGATTGCCATCTGACAAGCTGCTCTCCAGTGCTACCTGCCGTGTCCGCCACATCAAATGTGACGAAAAGAAGCCGATATGCAACAACTGCGAAAAGAGAAACCTTGACTGCAAGCAAACAGACATAATCGTACCATGTCTACCACCCCGCAGCACCACAGCAACGAAGACTCTACCGCCAGCCCCGCCGCCCCCACCGATACAACCACCACCATCAGCACATTCCGACCCAGCCCCAGGCTCAACATGGGAAGTAGTCCAGCAATCGCAATCCACCCTCCTCCTCCCACCCCCCGCCGCACCGCCCTGGCCCTCCTCCTCCTCCGCCCCCTCATCACCCACCCCACCATCGACGACGAAGACCACCAACGACGACTGCACCACCACCACCCTCCTCCGCATCTACCAGCACGGCATCGGCGCGTGGATGGACGTCATGGACCACTCGCACCGCTACCAACGCGCCGTCCTGCGCCTGGCCCTCGCCTCCCCACTCCTCCTGCACGCCCTGTGCGCCCTCGCCGCCAAGCAGATGAGTCTCGTCTCCCCGCACCGCCACCACCACGCCGCCTTCCCGTCCTCCACCGCCGCCGCCGCGCCGCCGTCCCTCTGGGAGCCGCTGGCCGCGCGGTACTACGGCGAGAGCCTGCGGCTGCTGATCGCCGCGCTGGCCGAGGACACCACCACCACAACCACGACCGGGGATGCGCAAAGCACCAGGAAAAAGAAGAGGAGAGAAGAAACCCTCACCGCCACCATCCTGCTCGGCAGCTACGAGCTGCTCGCCGCCCCCAGCGCCGACTACGCCCGCCACCTGCGCGGCGCGCAGACGCTGATCCGGGCTGGTGGCATTGACTTCGGTAGTGCATCCGCACTAGAAGATGCGGGGTTGTGGGTTTTTGCGCGGCAGGACCTGGCCATGGCCGTGGCCGGGCGGCGGGGGTTGTTGTGGCCGGTGGAGAGGTGGGGGGAGATGAGGTGGAGCGTTGGAGAGGAAGGAGGTGGAAGTGAAAATATGGAAGAAGAGGATTGGTGGGGCAAGAAGGTGCTGTGGTTGCTGGCGAGGGTTGTGGAATGCGTTTTTGGGGACGTGGATGCGAGGGGGGAGCCGGTGGAGGGGTTGCTGAGGGAGCTGGAGGAGTGGTATGAGGGGCTGCCGGAGTCGTTTGAGGGCTTGAGGCTGAAGGGGGCGCTAGCGGAGGGGTTGGATGAGGTGTGGTTTCCGATAGATTCGGCAGGTACGGTGCAAAAAATTTTTCCTTTTTGTCTCCGCAAACCGTTGAGGATTGTTGACCACTGACTACGATGTGCTCACATAGCTACTGCACTATTGTACTATTACATGGCTACAATCATCCTTCTTGAAGAAAGAAGCAGGCGGGCAGCCGAAACGTCATATCCGGTAAGTGCATGTAAGCCCAAGAGTAAAATACAGGTGGCTCACTAAATGGAGGAACAAATTCGTGAAAGTGCCCGGTCCATCGCATCCATCTGTTTATCCAAAGGTATATCCGATGGAAACTTGGTTGTTGCCATCAATCCTCTTTCCTACGGTAAGCGAGTCTATACACCACTGCGCATGCGAATGGCTAATCACGTACATTTAGCCATCAAACATACTACATCAGCTGTAATAAGAAATAAAATGTGGGCATTGTTGGATGACATAGAGAATAGGCTTGGATTTCATACGAGAGGTACATTAGAGGCGCTCGAGCATGTTGCTTAGAAGTAATACTAGAAAAAAAAAAACATTCACGCTAGCCTTCGGCTGCGATACCCCGGTATAGTCTGTCTTCCTTTCTTAGTTTCTTTTTTTTTTTTAAAAAAAAAGAGCATATATGGGTGGTTGAAGCCATCGTCCGGACGTGAATGTACAATTATTAATTCCACATTTACATCCGGATGATAGCTTCAACCACCCATGGCATGATAAAAAGAAATCACGCTAGCCGTTGGCTGCAATACCCCCTGTAAGAAAAGCATGCTGTTCAGTTAATTCATCCTTTTCTTCGAGACTTCAATGCAGACATTCCAACATCTCTCATATCCATAATCCTGTAGAAAGACATTAGAACAATCCAATCCAACGCCAACTCTCCAGAGATCTACATGCATATAAGGAGCCGCCAATTCTGTATCCAATAATAAACAAAAAGATTTTCCTTTCCCCTTCTCCTTCTACTTTCTTTAAAACCCATCCTCCTCCCTCCTCCCCCTCCCATACATCGCCTCCCTCACCAACGCGATCGCATCCTCCAACACCGCCTTCCTGCCCGCCCCCCAACACATCGCCGCCTCAACCTTCGACACGCCCTCAGCCAACGCCTGGCTCGCTATGTCGCCATCAACGCGGCCAGGCCGCTCGACGTTCCACCGCGCCTCGACCTCCTCCGCCTCCCTCAGCACGGCACGAGCGCGCGCGATACGCTCCCAGAAATCCCACACCTCCGCTGGTCCCGCGCCGTCCACATTCGGGTCGGGGCGGATGTACTTGTTCTCAGCAGACGCGGTTTTCGCGTCGACGAGCGCGGACGGGACCTCGACGTTATCATCATCACCACCACCGTTCCCGCTCGCCGACGACGACGAAGAAGAGGAAAAGAAAAACGACCTCCCCCACCCCTTCCTCGCCGCCGCAATCTTCGCGTCCTCCGCATACCCAAACGGATACGCGCGATCCATCCGCCCCTTCTCCACGCCCGTCACCGCGTCCCTCAACCCCTTCCACCTGCGGCCCCCCAAACTCGGCGGAAAATGCTCCGCCGCGCGCAACCACCAGCCATCTTCTTCCGACGCCGTCCCCGCCGCCGCGGACCACGCGTACCAGCGCTCGGGCTGCAGCACGACGTGGGCGAAGCCGGCGGGGTCGAAATCGTCGCCCAAGTCATCGTCGTCCTTGGTCGACGACGTCACGCCGACGGAGCTGACGTCGACCAGCGTCTTGGCGAGGGCGAAATCCTCGTCGACGACGGCGGCGTCGACGAGCGGGGCGGCCAGCATGTGCTGCAGGAAGACGGCGGTCCACGGGTGCACGCGCAGGAAGAAGGCGGCCGAGCTGACTGCGGGAAAGTCCGGGTTGGCCGTGACGGGCGAGGCGGCGTCGTAGGCGCCGAGGAAGTGGATGTCGTTGAGGGCGATGGCGCGAAGCTGCGAGCCCGGGGAGCGCGAGGACGTCATGTTGGTCGTGAGGCTGGTGGGTGGGAGGAAGAGGGAGAGCGGGATGGTGGGGTCGTTGAGGACGGCGGTGGGGGAGAGGAACCTGTGATTCGGAAAGTCAGTCGTTTGTGGGGGGGTAAATAGAGGGCGTTTTTGACAGCAATACTCACATTATCCACTCCGCAGCGTCCGCCGGATCTTTGTTCAGCTCCATCGTCACCAACGCCTGCAGCCAACTCCATTTGCCCCACCACCCATCCACCAACCTCTTCCTCAGCACCGTCGTCGCGTACCCCCACCTCTCGGCGTGCTTCTCGTGCGTCAGCAGCGCGCGCTCCAGCAGCTCGTTCGGCTCCGGCTGCTCGTACAGCACGCTGGCCAGGATGATCTTGGCCGGGTCCTTCCGGCCGGACCACACGTCGGTGAGTTCACGCCACCGCGTCTTCGAGGCGGTGCTGTGCCATTGCGCCGGCGGTTGGTGCGTGAGGTAATCTCGGATTCCAGAGGTGGTGCGCCCTGAGGGCCCGAAAGCATCGGTCAAGAAAGTTGCGCATAGGACTAAAAAGGCGATTGCGCCGAAGATGAGGACGCGGGTCTGGTGGAAGTGCAAGAGCATGGTTTCCAAACGTCAGTTTGTGCGTTTCTGCTGCTGCTTTCCCTTTCTACAAATGCAACGTCTTTCTTTTTGTTTGAGATATGGGGAAACAGGAAACATCAATCAAGTCGCAGGAAGTGATGACGACGACTGCAGCTGATCTGTTACAGCGGCGCAAGGATGCAGCATCGCAGCCCGGCTGCAACGTGGAAAGAAAAAAGGGGGGAGAAGGAAAGGTGAAAGAGTTGCGAGCGAGTTGCGAGAGAAAGTAACAAAAGAAATTCTAGGTTGGAAAGAAGCTTCAAACGACGCGTGGACGAGCATACGGCGTTAATGCGGAGGATTGAGGGTTGGGGAAAACGTGTGACGCGTTGTGGGGTCGCGTGCGCGGATGATTGCGAAACAGGAGATCTTAAACGCACTGTTGCTGGAGACATTAGCCGCCTTGTTCTCGACGGCACAGCGCTGGCTGCACCTCTCTTGTGAACGATAGGACGCGAGGAGCCAAAAGAAGAGCAGGGACAAGTTGCATGTGCAGTGCAGACGGTTTGTCAGAAATGCAGGGGAACGGAACGAACGGGTGGAGTTCGGTTGGCAGATAGATAAGGCACAGGCCGCCGTATCCATGCAGCCCTACATCACACGCGCAGCCGCGCGCTCTTCTGGCCGTTCGACCAACGAGCTGGAGCTCCCCAGAATGCGGGGACGGCATGGCAGCAGTGGTGGGGCTGACCTGATTGGGGAACGGGAGTTGGGCAAGAAAAATTGGGGAGCCGGTGATTCGACGGGCGAGAAAGTGCCCAAGGGAAAAAAAATGGACTCAACGTACCCTTGTGTAATTGAGGCATGGGCAGGGCAGGAACGGCACTTGCAGTGGCGCAGACGCTGGCTGTCTCATATGCGAGAAAAGTCTAAAAGTTTAAATGGACATTGGTCCCGGTAAGAGGCCCCTTCAACGTCCGGGATGTTGCTTGTGCGGGCTGGAGACAGTGGAAAGTGCCGATCGCGAGCAGTGAGCAGGCACGACGACAGATAAAGGCTCCTGAGCAGGACAGGTGACAGACGACACGGCTATTTTCAGCGTTGCAGCGCGAGAGAAGTCGCGTGTTTGCTGACGGGCGCTCGTGTTCGTAGGAACGAGATGGAGGGTGTCAGTAGTCAGCGGAGCTTAGGCCGCCACCCCTGAGCTTTGCGTCTTGGCCCAGCGACACCTCCATCCCACCTAATTGCCGACCGGATGGCAGCGGATCTCCGGCCCCTTCCGTCGCCTTGCCGTCAGTTCCCCAGATCTCGCCAATCAGCAACGGCTTTGCAGATCAAGATCGTCCGTCGGGCATCTATCGTGTGAATCGTATCTCATTTCGGAGCCTGTCGTAACCCATGTCGTCTACTCATGAATAGTCCTAATCGTGCCCGGTATCGCCTCAGCTAAACCCAGGAAATCAAGGAAAGACACCTCCGTCCATCTTGCCACCAAGTCCAGCAAGTCTGCATGTCTCGCATCAACCTAACCTTGATTGGTTGCACTGAGTCACCCGCTGCAAGGGCATCCACCTTAGCACACGGCATGGGTCTTGCCCGTCTTGCCCTGCAGCGAATGATCCTCGTCCGTGTAGTGCGTGTTAGTCAGCGTCCACCGGCGAGCCAGCTTGGTCGTGTGCTGCTTCACGTGCCTGCGCGTGCCGTTAGCTTTTCTGCATCGAGTAATTTCCACCTCGCCATGACTTACTCCTTGTGCTCCTTGAGTCTCTTCGCATCCATCTTGTCCAACACCTGCAGAGCCAGCTTGAAGTCCGTGATCAAGGCATCACAACGGCTGCGCGAGAAGTCCTCGCGGACCACGACACGCATCATTTTGAGCCCCTCGCTGTGAGGCGCCATCGTGTACGCCGGAACAACCCAACCGCGCTCGCGGAGCTGGTGCGCAACAGCGAACTCGTCGTACTGCTTTCCCTGCTCAGGGTCAAGGCGGCAAGCCACCAGCGGAAGCCCCTTTCCGCCGCTTTGAGACATAATAATGAAACCCAGCGCTTTGAGGTTGAGTGCAAGGTAGTCGGCCGTGCGGGTGAGATTGCTGTTTCGCAATTAGTCAACGTGCAGCCATACGGGGGGTTCCGATCGTTGTGTGTTTGGACTACTGCGAAACCTCGCAGTTATGGGTCGGGACCGACAAATGGGGCCACACTCGTGTAATATACCAGCATAGCTTTGAGACAGGGATAGTGCTACGTGCACAGAAACGGGCTAACTTACTTCATGATGGACCTGTAACCATGCTTGCCCAGCCTGATCATCTGGTAGTACTGGCCAATGATCTGAGAAGCTCCACGTGAGAAGTTGAGGGTGAAAGAAGCTTGGTCAGCACCAAGGTAGTTGATGTTGAAGATCAGCTCCTTGGGCAGGTACTCGGGGTCACGCCAGACAACCCAGCCAACGCCGGGGTAGACGAGGCCGTACTTGTGGCCGGAAACGTTGATGCTGACAACCTTGGGCAAGCGGAAGTCCCAAACCAAGTCAGGGTTGACGAATGGTGCGACGAAGCCACCGCTGGCGGCGTCGACGTGGATGGGGACGTCCATGTCGTTCTCCTCAAGCAGGTCATTGATCTCCTTGATATCCTCGTACTCGCCTGTGTAGGTGGTGCCGAGAATGGCGCAGATGCCAATCGTGTTCTCGTCGCAGAGGTTGACGGCTTCGACCGGATCGATGACGTAGCGGTCCTTGGTGCAGTAGACGTACTTCTCCTCGACGTCAAAGTAGCGGGCAGCCTTCTCCCAGCACACCTGGACGGCCGAGTTCATGACAATGTTGGGCTTGTCGTAGGGCTTGCCCTCGGCCTTGCGCTGGTTGACCCAGCGCTTCTTCATGGCCAGCACAGCGAGCATGATGGCCTCAGAGGAGCCAATGGTGCTGGTGCCCATAGCATTGGTGTTCTCGTCATGCGAGGGGATATTGAACAGGCGGGCGATCATGGATACGCAGCGGTTCTGGATGTCAGCCGAGACAGGGTACTCTTCGTAGTCGATGAAGTTCTTGGCGAAGCACTCGGTCATGAGCTTCTCAGCCTCCTCCTCCATGTAGGTGGTGACGAACGAGGCCAGGTTGAGGGTAGGGGTGCCATCGAGGGACAAGTCATCCTTGATCAGGCCTGGCAGCTGTCAGCAGGAGCGAGCAAGACTGGGGCCAATTGGAAGCGTACGGTAGGCAATTTCCTTGGGCATCTCCCGTTCGGGCATCTCGAGCCTGGGGATGTCCTCGACGGCGAAGCGGGAGCCATAGACGGACGCGGTGATGGTGTCGGGCTCGATGTACTCCTCGAGCTTGATCTTCTCGAGGCCTTCGACGAGAGGCCGCGAGGTGTCGAAGTCGGTAGGAATGCGGGCAAGGTGCACCATGGTGGCGATCAGAACGTGTCAGGTGGGTATGGTAGGTCAATTGAAGAGGGTGGAGGCAGAGGAGACGGCTATGCGGCAGAGCAGGTGGTGTGGGAAGCAGATGAGGGCGGGGGACGAGCTCAGCTCGGGACGCGCGGGGAAGGCGGGTAGATCTTAGCACGGAGCTTGGTGAGCTTGTTTTGCAGCAGGCGCCAGCTTGGTGAGCGTTGCGTCAGCATCACGCACCAAACGGCGGCGAGCAATGGCACGCAGCTCGCATTGTCAGACAGCGGCCAGCCCGGCGGCCACCACTATCCTGACGTGGGCAGCGGTGGGTGGTGGGCGCGAAGCGCCGCGTACGTACGTGTGGCCCCTCACTGGAGCTCGATGGGCAAGCGAGATGGCGCAGATCCAATCGCGCGCAACCGCCGTTGCCTGCCGCTCGCGCGTTCCTGCGCTGCCCCTCATCGCAAAGCCTGCTGCCCGCCCAGCTCCTGCCGATCTCCATCATCTGCCAACCTCTCGTCGGCAGTCGCCCAGGCCAGTCTGCGACCGCCTCGCTGCTCTCCACCGATCAGCAATGCAGTCCGCGCACGCATCACGAGAGATCAACCGGTGCGACACAGGCTGCGTCTGTTCAGGCTCCCGACCGGCCAACCCGCAATTGAGGCTGTGTGCATGTCCGAATTGGCGGTGAGGACGGCCTGGCCTCGCGGCTACGCACGGAAGAGCCTCGTGGGGATGTCAGATAATAAAGCTCTCGTGGCAGCGCCGAAGAGCTATTTTTCGCCAAGTTCCAGACGCGACCATTCTCCATGGGTCGCGTAGATCGTTGTTTGCTGGCCGGCCCGGCGACGCCTGCCTATTGGTTGCCTCGCCAATGCCCGCCCCTGCCGCTGCGAGCAAGCAGAGCCGAGACGAGCAAGGTATGTGAATAACTGCTTTGTGGCGATTCAGCACTCCGCCTACTCTCTGCCGGCCCTCGACTCGCACCAACGTCCTGTCCACTCCGTCGACCGCCAACTCACGACTTCCGCCAAGCACGGCGACCTCCGCTGCTCCATTTCCATTTACGAGTACACAAACGTCCATCTCCGTTTCACCGAGCTTACGGCCCCAGTTTCTCCGTGCCAAGCGGCGCGGACGCCGCTGTCTATGGTAATACAAGATGCGCAAACAGTTCCGTCGTCAATCGTAGTATCCTCTGATGTGTGCACAAGCATCCCTCCAGCCCAAAAGTTTTGACAAGTAAAAAAAGATGGCGGTATAGACAAAAACAAGCTGAAAGAAAGACAGCGGAATTAAAACGCAACTGTAGAGTATAACCGAAAGAATACCCATCCGAGAGAAGGAAATTAGTTCCGCTTAGACACTTCAGCTCCACTCGCTTCCCGCTCATGAAGATAATAACAAAAATGCGAGAGTTTTTGTTTCTCTTTCCGACGCCTTGGAAATGCCAGATCGCTTACCCGGTTGGGCTCGGTGGTGAGGCCTGCAGATCATTCCACCCGCCGTTGCTGCTTCTCCGCATAAACCTCGTCAAATCCGCCTCAACGCGTGTCCTCTTGGAGCAAAATGCCCCTTGACCCGACTGACGGAAAAGGCGGTCCCGGAAGCTGCACCCAAAACCCACTCTTCGGCCCATCCCGTTCTATTTCCTCGCCCTCTAAATGATGTTCGCAATGCTGATTCTGCTCGTACCGCCCGCGCTTGCCGAACTACCCGAACTTCCTGGCGGCGCACCACCGCCTCCCTCTGCCCCTGGCGGTGGCAAGCTGCCGGCATCCGAAGCCAACTGGACCCTATTGCCCGCGTTGTGCGGGCTGGGCTGATAGAAGGCCGGCTGCTGCATTTGCGCGTGCACCTGCGCATGGTGTCTGGACCGCTGCTCTTCAAGAAGTGCCGCGATTTGCCGCTCGACGCGCTCCCAACCGCCCCACTCGCGCGATTCCTTATCTGTGAGCATCGAGTTCATCCGAGGCGCCGGATACCGTTCGTCGTCTTCTTGCATTGGCTCGCCGTTCTCGCTGCTGCCGCCCGAAGCCTTGCGTGATTGGGCCGCATCCTTGGCGACTGCCGCGTTCAAAGAGTTCGGCGGCTGAGTTGATGTCGGCGTGTTGAGCTTGATGCCCGTGTCGCTGCCCACCCAGACCCAACTGTTCTCCGTCGACCCTTGCAAGTCGCCACTCACGTAGGCCAGCATCTCCTCATCCACCTCTAGCATGCTCTGCGACCCGCTTCCGCTCTGTATGCGCTCTGTGAGCCGGTCCAGGAAAAACGCCAGGTTCCGTCCGCACGCAGTGTTGACTTTTCTCACCGACCCAATGGCCGCGCTGGCGCGCACGCATGTCAGCGCCGAAACGTAGTCTGCACGGAGGCACAGGACCAGTGTGCAGCGCCAAAGATGGGTGCACAGCATGTGCTTCGCGGTCGCCAGGATGCGTGTCTGCCAGCTGTCGCTACGGAAGCTCGGCTCGCCCGCCGCGTCGTGGAAGGCCGGCGGCGACAGCATGCTGCGTGAAATATATTTGGCTGTGTCCTGTGCGACTACAAGGCAGCGGTTGAGTGCGTCTACGCGCTCCGCGGGGTGGCACGCGGATGACAGGTTATGCCTGGCCAAATGGAAGCGCGCGAATGGCAACACGAGGACTGACATTAGGACGCTTGGGTCCACGTAGCTGTCGGGCGCAAGCTGGTATGTCTCTGGGAAGGAAGACATGATGGCCCGAAAGTAGTCCTCATACGTCTGTAATGTGGCAGGCGCGATCGCCCTCGCTTTCAGCGTCTTCTTCAGTTGACCTATGAAGCGCAGGACCGGGATAGTATTATGGAGCGTGACCATAATTGGCCGTCCTGGCGAAGGCCGCGAGATTCCGTGTGGTTGGATGTAGCTGTCATCAACCGCTGCCGGCCAGGGCACCTCGCAATCCTCGTCGTCAATAAGGACCGGTCTGCCGACCTCAAGCGAGAGGAGCCTAGGAAGCGATTAGCTACGACGAAACACGCTCAAAAATCAATAAATCTTACCTGTCCCAGGAATAAATCGACCACCACACCCGCCTACGTAATTCCCCCTCGACTACAGGCCATGGTCCAGTCTCGCAATGCAATCCTAGGTCCTGAGCGATTCTGACGGCCGAACCAAGCCATACCCACCCAGCTGACTTGAGGTTGATTTCCGTGAGGAAAATACTGACGAGCAAAGTAGTCCGAGCATGATCAATCGTCATATCGTCCGACCAGGTATTGATACTGCGCGATGCGATCTCCATGAATGTTTTTCCTTCCTCGTCTGGCGTCAACGCCCCAGGCGACGAATCGGTCGTCTGAAGAGTACCACAGGCCAAAACGGCAAAGAATACAGCCACCCAGATTTGCGGTGCCCCCTGAAATGATCCAGCCGAATAAATTTCTTCAACTTCAGCCCCGAAGGTAGGCCAGTGAATCAGCGGTGCCCAAGCGTGCGTAGATCCATAGTACTGAGCCAATAATTGATCCGTAATGTGCCTAGGCGGTAGCGCCAAGTTTGCCGATGGATAAGACGGCTGAGGAGCATTGTGCCGGTACGGAGGCGGTGCCTTAAAAATACCACGGCTGTAAATGCGAATGTTCTTCCGCACGTGGTCGAAGTTTCCCAGTGAGGGAGGGCCGTGCTTTCGTTCTGAGCTAGGAACTATGTCGGGCAGATTCAACGTCGGAACGTCCACCCGTTGCTTGTCAATGTCCATTGCGCCTCCATGGTGCAGCATGGAGCGTAGTTGCGAGATTTGATGCTTCGCTTCCGCCAGCTGGCTCTGTAGGTCCTGAACTTGCTTGATTGAAGACATGCGGCGGTTCGTCTCCTAGATTCTCCGTTAGCATAACATGAAGCAGTCGTACGGCATTGCAAGGAGAGATTTGCCTTGGTGAACTGGCATCTCACACTCCTGCTGGAGCACTCTGAGCAGCTCGACGTCTCGGTGGCGTCGCATTTCACTTTGCGCTCGCGGCAGGCGTCACAAGATGGGTCCTTCCTGCGCTGTCGGTACGCTCGCTTGGTCGCAGACAAGCCTCCCGAAAGGTGTGTTGGTGAAATTCCCGAGGCTGACAGGGTGGCGTCTGGGAGTGTTTCATGGATGCTGCCTGGGAGGCTGCCAGCGGCAGTGCTCGGCGAAGTTGACGAGTTCCCGTAAGGGTAGCCATATGGAGTGGAGCTGTAGCTGCCGGGAGAGCGTGCTATCGTTTGGGGAGGCAGAGAGGGTGTCTGAAGGCCATGGGGACGGGCTGCGGAGCTCAGGCTGAAGAGGCTCGAGGCTGGGGGGATGACGGTCTGGGGGGAGGCGTTGGAGGAGAGGGAGGAGGAATCGTGACTAGGGATTGTGTGAGATTGCTGGCGCGTGTAGGAGCCGTCCATGGTGAAAAGTAGAGTGGCAGCGACGTGGCTGCTCTCGAGAGATGACGGGTCCCAAGGCACTCGGTTGCTGCCGAGATCTCTGCGGGTCGCCTCGCACTTGACAAGACTCGGGCCCTTTCTGAAAAAGGGAATTAGATGGACAAACCCTGGTCAGCACCATACAGCTCCAGTGGTGCTTTGATAGGACGATGGCGGGCTGGTCCGAGTCAAAAATAGCGTCGGGGGGTCTGCGTGGGCTTGGTCGTCTGCGTCAGGCAGGCAAGCACACGGACTGTGCGACCAGCTCGAAAGGATGCCGATTTGCTCGGAAGGCAGGCGTGCGCTGAAGTATCGACGGGAGGGCCAGCTGCATGCGCGGCGTCAGCACAGGTACATGAACGGCTGAAGCCGGGTCAGGCCGACCGGATAAGCAGTCAATTGACGGCGAGCAGCATGAATTGGGGCAGGCGGGAGGGCGGGTATCGCGCTGGATGCGGTGCGCGGTCGGGACGGGCGACTTTTTGCAGAGCTCCGCGCGTGACCAGCGCGAGGGTGTGTGGCGGGACAGAGGAGAAGAGAGAGAGGGATCAGGCCTACCTATCACGGCTGCTGCAAGTGCATAAGACCCCCGCTAGCAGATCGAGGAGGGGCCAGGCGAGGATGCTCCCGCCGGGGAAGGATCAACGGCAGGCTCGCAGAGGGAGAGGGGGCCGGTGGAGAGGCTCGACGTCTGTTGAGTGCTCTGCCTCGGTCTCTGAATTTTCTGGCACGCCCCCCCTGGCGGCTGAGGCTGAAGCGCGCGGTCAAGGCTGGTCGTGGAGCAGCTTCTGGTGGCGCCACGGCACGTACATGGATGCGGGCAACGGTCAGCGGTCAGCGGTCCGCATATTTGATTGAGGGCCGGGAGCACAGCATGTTCGTATCGTTCTCGTGTGGTGCGGCCAGGTGGGACTGCGCTGGGAGAGGACATATAGCAGGCAGGCCCAGAGGCCGGCGATCAGTCGAGCGCGAGGCATCAGCGGCGGCGGCAGGCTCCATTAGGGAAGATGGTGATCTCGAGTTAGCTGGTAGGCGCGGGCGCGGAGACGACCCAGCGCGCAGGACATGGTCCAGGAGGCTAATCTGGCCAGGGTCCTGTATTTGCCGCCGCTTCGACGGCGGGATCTAGGATCCTAGTGGGTAGGCAAAAATCTTCACCACTCGCAATCCCTGCAGGGCCGTCCGTCCGGGGGCGCGCGCTGGCCTGCGTGTGCTTGTGCCTGCTTCCGCCCAAGGATCGCATCTGGCGCGGTGGTGATGTGCGCGCCGCCTGCTGGATGCGGCGCCTAGCCCTACCCACGCTGCCCTGTCACGCAATGCGGAGCAGCCTCGCCTGCCAGCCAACCACGAGGCCCGCCAGTCTGGAGAAGTGCGGCGGGTGGCTGGCTTGCTGCGCTGATGCTGTGGCGCGCGCCGGCGAGAACGTGGCCGCGGGCCCGCGCTGCTGGAAGGCCGTTGCACTGGCTGGGCTAGGCCTAGCGACGCTCGTGGCCTCGGCCGGGCGTGGCCTGAGGTGCTGGCAATTTCTGGCCGGGCGTGCGCCTGCTCCGGGCAGGTCGGCCGCGCGTGGTCGACGAGATGCCACAGCGCGCACTCTACGCGAGGTTGTTAGCGTCGGCGCTGTCTCACCCTGCGCTGCGCGAGGGAGCCGCACGGTAAATTTGGCAACGCGCGTGCTCGCTGCCCGGCGGGGTGGGATGGCATTGGGGCAAGGCGATCTGCTGTTTCAAGGTCGACAATACGGTGCAGATCATCGCGCGGGATCTCCGTGCTTTCGGCAGTCGGATTCCTCCGCCCTCTCCAGCGGCGAAAAGTAACCGCGATGACAGGCATTGGCAGGTTCCGAGCGCACATCATCCTCCGGCTTTTGCACCGCTTCCCGTTAGGATTTGCCGCGCATGCGCGCTCGGCCTGGCGCCAGCGCTCGAAGCGCGCTGCTCGGCCCGGCAGCAGCTTTCGGCCACGTCTACGGCGATCGTCTCGCGGCCGGCAGTCGCTGCGCTGCCAGAGCCGCTCCCAGAAATTGCCCCAGCAGATCGCGCCTAGCCGAAGCCGCCACTGCGCGGCCTTGAGCCCGCCCGCAGATCGTCGACAGCCTGTACCGAGATCGAGCCTGCCGCCTATTGCGCGGCGGCCTGCCTTCCTGCCCTCTCCATCATGCCGGCTGCCCGCCCGTACTCCGGCTGCCTGCCCGACTGGCCGCGGCCCCAGCTCCCGCGTCGTGTTTTCGTGGGACGGCAGCGAAGGATTGCAAGCCCTGCCCGCTCCATTTGCCACGTGACGGCCCTGGGCCACGCTGTGGCAAACGCGTCACTCTAGAAAAGCGCAATTGATGACTCTCAAGGGCCTCCATCTCGGTCCCCGGACGCCGATTGCTGCCCGGCCGGACGACGTGCGCGTATACGAGCGCTGCGCTGCGGCACAATTCCCTATCCGACGCTTGGCCTGGAATGCGCCCGCGCGGCCAAGCGTTCCAGACTCCTTCCATTGCGACACTTACGACTCCGGCGGGCGCCATCTGATGCAGCTGCCAGCCGCCGTCGCGCCCGTTGGAGGCTCATCCTCGCTGGGGCGGAGACGGCGCCGTTACCCCTTTCTTATCTTCACGTGTTCTCCCGCCGCTGTTCCAAAGTTCGGATCCGGCCGTCGCCCGCGTGCCGCAGGCCGCGATCCGCTCAAGCTCCATCTACTTTTGTCCAAATCTGTGACCGGCACCGCCCGGCGACTACTCCGCCGCCATCACTGAGCCCTACGGCGGCGCGCGATGCTGCTCTGCCATTGGCCGTGTTCCTGTCGGTCACCGGGCAATCCGCGGCCGTTTGAAGAGAGTTGTTGCAAAATTTCCAAAAATTTCCCTCCTCGACGCTGCATAAGACGTTAAGCTTTTCTGCCTCCTGCCCGAACTGCCGCCTACCCGCGCCCAGTTTCCCGAAAAGCCCAGAATGTGCAACGAGCAGGTCCACGCGTTCCTAAAGGCGCTCCCCAAGTGCGAGCAGCACATCCACTTGGAGGGCGCGCTGACGCCCGAGGTGCTGTTTGCCCTCGCCAAGAGCAACAGCATCGCCCTCCCGAGCAACGACCCCGCATTTGCCTCTCCGCAAGCTCTCCTTGCCCGCTATGAACGGTAGGCTTGTCTTACCACTCCCCCGGTTCCCGCGCCCGCCCCTGGCTCCACGTGATATCGGGAATTCCAGTCTCACACCCTGCTGATCCCGCCTGTTCTAGTTTCACCTCCCTTGACGACTTCCTGCACTACTATTACATTGGCATGTCCGTCCTGATCCACGCCTCGGACTTCGAGGCGCTGGCCTGGGACTACTTCCAGCATGCCGCCGCCGATGGCGTGGCGCATGCCGAAGTCTTCTTCGACCCGCAGGCGCATACTTCCCGCGGCATCTCGTACGATACGGTTTTGCAGGGCTTCAGCGCCGCCCGCGATCGCGCCACGCGCGAGCTCGGCATCTCAACCGAGCTGATCTGCTGCTTCCTGCGCCACCTTCCGCCGCAGGATTGCCTCGACACGTTCGAGCACGAGCAGGTGCAGGCTAGCTACATTGGCGGCAAGATTGCGGGTATCGGTCTGGACTCGTCCGAGGCGCCCTTCCCGCCGCAGCTGTTCGAGGAGCTGTACTCGCGCGCCGGCAAGCTGGGTCTGAAGCGCACCGCCCACGCCGGCGAAGAGGGCCCCGCCGGCTTCATCCAGGACTCGCTCGACCTGCTGGGCGTGCAGCGCATCGACCACGGCCGCCGCCTGACCGAGGACCCCGCATTGATGAAGCGCGTCGCCGAGCAGAAGATCCTGCTGACGACATGCCCGCTGAGCAACGTCGTGCTGCGCGGCATCAAGGAGGTCGCCGAGATGCCGATCCGTCAGTTCATCGACGCCGGCGTGCGCTTCAGCATCAACAGTGACGATCCCGCTTATTTTGGTGGTTACATCCTCGATAACTACGTGGCCGTGCAGAAGGCCTTTAACTTGTCCGTTAATGACTGGGACTGGATTTGCAGGGGCGCCATCGAGGGCAGTTGGTGCCAGCAGGAGCGCAAGGATGAACTGCTGAAGGCGCTGGACGCTGTGATCAGCGAGTACAAGGGGAAGCTGAGCGCCTAAAATAAATGATGTCTCAGCTGAGTAGGCATGTTTGGCGTACAAAAGATTTGTAAAAGAATTGCGTAGAAACTCGTAAATAGACTTGCGATACCAAATAGAGTTATGATTGCTGTTAGGTCTTGCTAGACCATCGGATCACGAATACCTGTTCTGCCGGTGAAACTGGTGTGTCTTCTTACTACTTCTATATCCATGCAGTCAGAGGACGAATCTGCAGTCTCAGCTGAGGTCATTGAACAGGCATTATCGACGTTAGACACATGGCTCGAGAGGGTATTAAGGCCGTGCCGCCGTGAGAACAGGTCCAGCAGCTTCAGCCATGCACGTCGTTGCGCAATCGGAAGCATAAAGTTGGCTCAGCTCGGAGCCGACCTGCCAAGCAAAACGTCAGCCTTACAATTGTGAAACTTGGACATGGACGTCAAACTGAATCTTGCTTTGATAGGTGAAACCTAAGCGTAGGTAAACAGTCCCGTTCAGAACTGCCGGGGCTCAAACAAGAGCTGTGGCGCGTCGGATCGCTTCTTCCGAGTCATATCACCGTTCCTTCCCATTTCATATCTATTGCCATAAACGGCTTAGCGTAGGTACGACCAAATTCGACTCTGCTGCTGCTCTTTCCCCAGGGCAACCACCCGCTCAGAAAGGGATTAGTATCGCTCGCTTAGCGCGTGATGTAGCTGCTCGTCCATCAACGGCAAGCATAAGAACCCTTCGCTGTTGATCCCTCCTCCAAACTTCTGCAACTACTGCCGACTAACTTTGCTCCCCGCACCACGTTCGCAGCCTCAGCGAAAGCTCTCCATGTCATCGCCTTACCTGCCGGCCGGCAAGCGAGCCATATCGTCGCGCTGACCGCGCTGCGCCTCACCCTCCGCAGAAGTAAGTCACCTCTCGACGTCACCATCATAGCCCCACCCACCTCCATGATGACCGACGCGCAAAGCGTCATAAGAACAGTTATCTGAGAGCACGACCGAACTCTCGTGTTTTGCCTACAAACCCTCTTCCGATGACGCCTTTCCCCTGCCTTGTCTGGTTTCACCTTCGCGGATGAAGCCGCTGGCAGCGGCGGTCAAGGCCAGGTGAGGGCGCGAGGTACAGCAAGGGATCTAGGTCCAGAGACGAAAAAAAAATTCGAGCTACCCACTGACTTGGTGGAATCACATGTCATTCCTACCTATCATAATTTTGAAACGCTTGTGCTAACAAGTCGTAATCCTGAGCAGGTACCGAGCGCACTGGACAGATATTCGGTTGCATCGTCATACTACTGGAGGCCGGGCAAGGAATGGTAGAGGGGAGGGAGCTTAGGTTATTTTTGCAGGTGGATAGTAGATTCTTCATCATCAAACCCTTTCCAATCATTCGGCTTCTTTCCTCTGGCTCCTGTGTTTGTGAAACTTCGCCACCCGCTTTGACGGCCTTGAGATATAGAAACGGCGTATGAGCTGTGAGCCGCTAATGGCACAATAGCACATGCTGATGGCCAAATAGCCACTGCGATTCACTCTGTTATACGGCGTGAGCGGACACTCCACAAGCATGCTCCCGCCCACAGTATCTTTAGACACAGTCTCTCAGCCTACTTCTCTCAACGTTATCGTGTCCTTGACTATTGTACCTCAACCAATACTGGCTCTTTGTAGTCCAAGCGACCTCAAAAGCCACATGTACACGTCAACACTGAGATTCGCAAGATGATAGTAAGAGAGAGTTGCACCATTTGTTTTCATTGAGACGCCACCACTATTTTGAGAAGATGCCGAGTTCTCTAGAGAAACATAGCAAGGGACCCCCGACAGTCGACGACCTATAAGGGCACAGAGAGAGTTGTCTTTTCGCGTGACGGGTTATGCTGGAGGACTCAACAACCGCCACAGTCTGCTACAGATCAGAAATTTAATCTAACGAAGAGCTGTATTTATGCCTATTTTACCACAGTCCGTCCGCCCGCGGCATTCATTCCCGCACGTGCTCAGAGCTCGCGCAGCTGCCCGGAATGCGGGTTGATCACACATGACAAGCATCCATCTTTCTTCACTCCGGCCCCAAGGTAAGCCCATAAAAACGGGCTAACACGAGAGGGTGAAACGAATTACCGACTTCACGTTCAAGACATACTGCCTACGACAAGAAGAATTCACTGTCTTTCGGAAGTGATAATACACACGTGGTTTTCATGGCACTGGCTTTTCCTGGAGATTACGGCGTACTTATGCGTACGTCGTATTTACTAGTTAACTCAGATGAAGTTAATATGCATTTCTCAATGCTTTGCTAGTGCTTAATGCATTGATGCAGACAGTCATCATTTAAACAGAATGGCACCACGTAGCACGAGCCAGTAGTAAAAGTATTTATATATAGTAAGAGGGCGTAGTGGTGAATTTTACATGCAGATAAGTCGATAAGTAGTAGTGACTGGGAAATAAAAAAAATATAAAGAGAATTGCTTCCGAAGACCATGCTAATGAAATCTTACGTACCTTGAAAGAACCAATTCGGAGATCTGCCATTGTCGAGTAAGAGGAGTAAATGGAATTAGTGGAGCTTTTGCTGTGCTATCAACAAGAATCGTGAAGCCACCACCATGGGCCACGCCCTGCTACCGGGAAAGCCCGTCTCGTTCAATCGTTGAGGCGCAGTTTGCGCCGATGGGCGGTAGGAAAGGCTCGGGAACTATTGCGAGCATTAGCAACTTGCCGCACACACAACCAAAATTCGAACGCGTGGTCTTCGGAAGCGGGATGGCGCATTGGACAGCATTAGGCAGATGTTATTAAATACATTATCTGTCTCTGGATGGTAAAGTGTGCTTGCATTCGAGATTATGTCCGAAGTCGTGGACCGAATAACGATCCAGCTACGACCGAGACTGACAGTGGATGTTGTTTTTGACGGCGGCGGCCCCAGGTTCATGCAGCAACACTACTGCCTACCATGTATCAGTGTCGGAATGATGTCTGCCGGGGGACACTGCAGCGACAGCTAGCGTGTATTTATTTTTCACCCACTCCATAGGTAGTTGAAGCTATTGTCCGAGTAGACTCGCTCAGGTGCTTGGACTGGGCGCGTCCGAGTAGACTCACTCACAAAGTGTGTCCCAGTAGACTTGGACCAGGCCGATGCTGCTTCCAGGATCTGGAGGAGACACTTGGAGACGCCCGGCTCAACCCCAGGTGCGAGTAGACTTGGTGGCGGATGTGAAGATGGCATCCAAGTAGACTTGCCTCCTGAGATAATTAGGCGGCAAGAATCAAAGGGACGAAAGGAAAAATGTGGGGTAAAGGAAGAAGAGGAGGAGGCGGAGAGGGAGAAGATCTTATATATCCTGGAAGGCCAGGGCGCAACTGGCAGGGCATGTGTCTGGCCCACCGTTCACCAACACCAAGCGGAACAACATCACTGCACTATCCCAAGGCACAATCTCATCCAGCGGACGGATACAGAAATTTCACTGAGGAGGGCTTCGTTCGATTCATCACTGCACAGTGAGCAGACATATTCCAAACAAAACATCGGTATACAAGAACCTCGTCTCTCAAATTTACCAAGTCTCTCCTCCTCATCACTGCTTCGTAAAATCCTCCTTCGGCGCATCTCCCTCCTCCTCACCGGTACCGTACTTCCTCACATGCTCCTTCGCAGCATTCTTGTCCGCCTCGAACGCCTTCACCTCTTCGCTGTCCATGTGCTTTGCAACTTGGTCAGCCTGCCACTTCTTGAAGCTGAAGCCCAGGCCCTCGTGGCTGTAGTCCTTGTCATTGGCCTGGTCCTTGTGGTACTTGACCTGGATGAAGTCCGAGTCGACCGTGTCCGGGTCGAGCGAGAGCGAGACGAGGCCCGTTACGCGGGCCGTCTTGGGGATGACGCGGAAGGTCCATGACTGCATTGCACAAGCTCAGTCAGCCATTGCAATCCCCTACACCGAAGACGGTGACCGACGACAGCAGCGGATATGTCTCCTCACCTGATCATTCTTAAACTGAATCAACCCCCTCTCATTCTTCACAACCTGATAGCCATTATTGACGCTCGCCCGGAACAGCTTGGGCAGCGCGAACCACTGGCCGGCCATCTTGAAGCGGTCGTTGGCGTACACGAACTGGTCGTCGTACACGCAGTCGGCCGTGTAGCGCCGCACGCGCTCCACCGTCGGCGCGCAGCTGTACAGCGCGATGATGTCGTCGACCAGCGCCTGCCGCGCCGCGTCCAGCGGCAGCGACTTGGCTGGGTCAGGCGTGTAGTCTTCGTCCGTCGCCGTCTGCCGCGGCTCGAAGTGCTCGCCGGGCTTGCTAGTGCTGTTGCCGGTGGTGGTGGTGGAGGTGGACATGGTAGCGGTGGTGGCAGCGGTGGTGTTGGGCTTGTTTGTGGTGTTTTGCTGCTGCGTCAAGCTATCCCTTCTAACGCCTTCAGGCTCCGGCTCATCAACGCTCAGTCTTCGCAGCGGCGGGTTCGCTCTCTGCTCAGCGGCTTTGAGCCTGGCGGTGTAGACCTGCTGAGGATGCAATAATGACGCCTTGTTGAATATTTTCTTCGCGCCGGACACCAAAAGATGCGAATGCGTCGGATAGTCGTTCTTTACTTTCTGATCGGACGCCGGCGGGTGTGCTGCAGGCGAGGAAGTGTTTGCCGGACTCATTTTATTGACACCTCCCTAATTTGGATATTGGTGTAGTCGCTGGTGTAATTCAATCTATGATTCGCGGATGACGTGCTGAATGACTTCACGAGGGAGCGAATTGGGGCGGAGGCGCAGTATATGTGTGAGAGGGCGGAACGGACGGCCTCTCAGGAGAGACACGGGCCCGTCCATCGCCCAGCCGCGTTGCCGGATGCGCATCATCTGGAGACGTCCTTGTCTGACTGACATCGCCTGGCGGGGAGATGAGCGCGGTCAAAAGACGTCAATGGTAGGACGCCCAATGGCCAATGACGTCACCATCGCTTGGCAGCAAATGATGAGCCCCGCCGCCATCGCAGATAAGATCTACCTTATCGATAAGCTCTCCATGGCTCCCCAGCACCAATCCTGGCCCTTAGATCCGTTCAAGTATACTTCAGCTGGAACTCCCTTTAAAATCCTGGACCCCTTGAGGCCCTCAAATCAACATCAATTACTGCAAGGCTATCTACATAGCTGCCACTCCCGGCAGCTATGGAAAACAGCATGGAATCAGATGGTGTAAGCAACCTGCCATGTATCTCACGGATACTTCCGTTGACGCCTGGAGAAGAAGAAAACGCCTCCACCATGCTAAATATGCCCCCCTCGGCTCCTTGGAATCCCGATTTAGCCGTACTGAATACGAAAAGCAACCCACCCGTACTGATTACTGAAGCGTCTTTCAAACCCCTATTGAGGTTACTTGTGGATTTTTTTGTTCTTTTGATGATTTTGCGAGAAGAAAGCAAGTGGTCCACCGATCTGGCGAATTTTTCGTTTTGTATCTTTCGAGTTAGTGCAAGGAGACGACACAAACCTGGAGTCCAGTCACAGGTCTTGACACTGGGGGGATGCTCAGCTCTCTATCGAGAGAGAACCGAGGCTCGGCGCGGGCGCTCTGGGTACTGCAAACTGCGTGCGACCTGCTCTCATCTTTCGATCAATCAGGCATCTGCTCCACTCCAGGCTCTGAAGCGGCGATCAACGCTCAAACTACACCTTGGTGCTGAGCTCAGCCGGCCGGAGCTGCCACCGCCTCTCCATTCGACGAGTGGCGACGCTTTGCGGAATTCTGTGAACCGGGTTCCTGTAGCGTGTAAGCATTCCATCAGCAAACACCTGTGCGCTCGAAGCAACCTAGCCCGAGCAACTCAATCGGGGACTCTTCTCGGCGGAAGAGTTGTGCGGCTTTCACAGGCGGCGCGCCTCCAAGTTCGGGTTTTCTTCCATGACTGACCTCCATTCCGGCTTCGCGGTGAGAACGCTTCTTTGTCGCTTTAACCTTCTTGGTCTTGACCGGCTTTGTCTCGCCCGCCTCAAAGCAATCATCTGGGAGATCGTAGCTGCATCACATCAGTATCTAGGGAGGGCTTGCCTATCTTGAGCCAGTCCTTGGGGCCTACCTCCTCGTGTGCACGATGCGCACGGAATGCAAGTTTTGGTCGTAGTTAGCCCATTCCTGGCACAGGCGTTTGAATTCCGAGACTGCGTAAGAGATGTCGAGCGACTTGGCACCTGCAAAAGTTGAGTAGTCAACTCTTGCTTATACGCATAATGCTCTTACCTGGCTTCAGTTCAATGCCAATGTAGAAAGTAGTCGTGTAGACAGCGATGGGCGTGTCGCCATTGGTTTCCTTGCCGTTAGCGTCGCCGTTGGACAGGTCGAGTTTGTCTGCAGCCCCTCCGGCGCCAATGTCCTGAAGTATGCCGTTTGCCTCGTTCGTCATATCCGTCTTGACCGAATACTTCACACTACCCTGCAAAACTTCTTCCTTCTCCTCTTCCGTCTTGCAATGATGAACACGCTTGAAGCCTTTGTTGAACGGTTGGGCCAGCTCAACGTCCTCCGCCGGAGACTGCTCAATCAACCCGACGAGCTTGCGAACCTTGGACTCGACCGAGCTGCTCCAGTTGTCCTGCGCCTCCTTGTCATGGCTCGCTGCGACGATGCTGAGGTAGTACTTGAAGTCGCTGGTGAAGAAACTGTGCTTATCGAACAGATCCCGCCAGCGTCGCTTCTCCGATAGGATGTCGCTGGTGATCTGGCTTGCACGCAGCAGCTCGCGCTTGATAATCTTTTGCGTTGAGTGTGTGATGTTGTGGGTGGCACACATCGACGGGTAGGCGGGGGTGATGATGGGCATCAGATGGCGCTTGTCACCGGGGTAGATCTGAGGATTCCACACACGGACTTGCAGAGGACCATCCTCGATTTCCTTCAGCATGATTGGACGAGGCCAAGGCCATGTGCTCATGAGGTAGAAGAAGCGGCCCAAGACAACAGCAGCACAAGCCATGGGGTATAGCTGGCAGATACGCGCAACCATCATAGCCCAAGCGATACCGCCCGGAAATCCAACAATATTCGCGTAAATGGCACGGCCTGCTCATTACCGTATCAGCTCAGCACAACGGAAAAATTGGGGGTGTACACGTACGCTGCGCCCATAGCTTGACAGCTCTGGTAACCTGCCTGAAGATCTTAGGCTGAGGGACCAAAGAGAGCACCTCATCCGTGACACGAGTGCCGTTCACACTACGCAGATCCGTCTCATCCAAACCACGAAGCAAGCTGTTGTCCTTCAAATCGAGGTCCAAGGGCACCGAGGCAATGGCGAGACGAGCGAAGATCAAGTCGATGTCGATCCCCAGGAAATCCATCTTGATAATCGGAGTGAAGGCATCAGGCACGGGAGAGAACTTCTCGATGGCGCCGGGCGGCGCAACGCGCTCGAGCACGTTGATGAAATGCGCAAAGAAGTCATCGCGAGTGACGTGCTTGGGTGCAAGAACGAGGGTATCGATATCGGAGCCTATTCGAAGAGTAGGGCGTCAGAGAGTGAATGTGGGCATGCGCAAATTTGAGGAGTATGTACCGGGACCGTAGACACCCAGGCGGTAGCTGCCAAAGGTGCAGATCTTGCCGCCGGCGTTCTCGATAACGGAGGGCGCAAGGCCCTTTACATGGCCAACGTGACGAACAAACTCCTCGACGGCCTTCTGCAGCGTCTGGAGAGCGGCTCCCCTGCAAAGCGTCAGCACGGCGCAGATGGTGGTGGCGATGGCGACAAACGAACCTCTTCTCCGTCTCCTCAGGCGCTTCAAAGGTATTCTGGCTGCGCAACTCGTCCAGAAGAGAGGCATCCAGCGCCAGCTCAGCATCGGTGGGGGGCGCGCGCGAAATGGGATCCGTCACGCCCCAGCGCCTGCCGGATTGGCCGGCCATTCTGCCTCAGGCGATATGGGTGCGAGCAAATGAGTGGCGGGTGTGCAGCTGCGGAGGTTCGGTGCGAGCGGCGCGCAGCGTTGATGCGGCGGGCGGGGGGTCGGGGAGGGTGGATTTAAGCGCAAAGCTGCATGCCGTCGCGCCGGGGACAGGCGACTGGGTGGATGGTCTCGGTTCAGAGTGTGGGGGAGGTGTTTGTTAGAGAAGGGCAGTGTCGTGCGAGGAAAGCGAGCGAGGAGCTTCGCGCCAAGGCACCCACACGGATCATCGCCGACCCTAGGGCTGACTCTCAATCTCCGCCGCACAGCCCGCCCGCCTGCCAGCGCGGCCAATATTAACGCCTAGTTTCAAGCATCGCAATTCATTTCGGTGCAACACTGTCCCCTACAGCATATACGGCGCCCGGACCACGCATTTCCTCCCTACCCGCTTCCAAAAAAAGATGCCAGCTTCGCGTCCAGCCACTTCACGTCGTCCTTGCTCTGACCAGGTCCTGCAACGCTGTCTCAGCACAGACACATAACTGTCGCACGTTCGAACTCACCTCCGGCCCAGTGTCCCCAGATCGATGGAAATGCCTCCATCGTGCCTATGCCAGGGCGCATGTTGGCCACCTCGTTGGCCGAGTCGTCAGGACTGTGCTCTCAGTCAGCCTTTATCAGGACTCGGTTATGCTTGCATATCTTACGGGAAGTAGAGGTCAGTTTTGCCAGGCAGGACTAGCGCTTTGGCCTTGATGCCCTGCATCGCCTTCGCGAAGTCTCCGTTGTACGGCTCCTGGTCCGAGCAGTCGCCAGCCTGCCACGTATGGAGCATCACCATGAGGTTTTCCGGATCTACCCGCATCAGCACCCGCATCCGCTTTTACACTGCCAGAGACAAACCTTTGGAGCATGCCCAGGCTTCCCAAAAGTTCACCATGAAATCCTCCAGATTCTTGAACCCCAATACTTTCTCGTAGAGCTTCTCCCTGTAGAAAGCCTGACTGAACCCCCAACCGGCGTACACACGCCCAAACGCCTTGAGACCGACACTCTTCTCCTCGGCTGTCCAGGTCCGGTAATCGCTTACCTTTGCGAGGGCTTCGCCATTCGCCGAGCCAGCCGACGGCACGCCCTTTGCAGCAAGGAGGGCCGACTTGACTCCTTCAAGGAAGACTTGGTTGTGCAGGGAAGTCTTCGCGGCTCCGCAGAAGGGAACGATCAGATCCATGAAGTCGGGGTACTGGGTAGCCCATTGGTAGGTTTGACCCGCGCCCATGGACCAGCCAAGCACAGCTTTAGCATGTTTGATGCCCAGGTGCTTCGTCACCAGCTCGTACTGGGCCCGTACGTTATCGTAGAACAAGACGTCAGGGAATGGCTTCAGGCCGGGGGTGTTTGACGGGGACGAGGACTGGCCATTTCCGAACAGCGCCGTGATAACGATGAAATACTTCTGTGGGTTCAATGTCTTATCCTCACCAATGAGCCACTCGTTGTCGGAGATCACTATGTGTCTCAGCTCAGGTGATCACTGAAAGCGCACTGCTCAGCTGCAAACATACATCCAGAATACCATGTAGGATAGACGACGGCAGGCAGGCTTGAATCGCCGAAAGTCTTGTAGGCGATGAAGGCATCCGGGATGAGGCCGCCGGACTTCAGCTTGAAGTCGCCGAGCTTGTAGGTGTTGTAGTCCGCCATTATCATCTGAAGCAGAGGAGCATCGCGGCGAAGCAGATAGCTATATGCTTGCAGTGCCGCTGATAAGCGGAAGCTACCCCTCTCTGACCGGGGCGCCCGCCTTCCCCACTATAGCTACGTATCGTTCCTTAGCGGGGCAATGACGTGCACTGACTCTGTGCGCCCGCCATCGACAGCCCACGCGAATCAGTGCAAAAATGTTTCCCGCCGTCGGCTGTGAGCCCTGCCGATTTCCTTATCCGCGCCTTGCTGACAAGCCGATTACATGCCGCTCGCGCACGTACCACCATCTACCGCACCTGCATTTATAATCCAAGCACAACACCACTTCGCTTGCCCATAGAAGAAGACAAAAGATTCACAGGAGGGAGACTTTCCTGAAAGAAACATCAGCAGCCATGGCCGACAACAAGATCCACTTTGGCCCTCCCGAGCCGATGATGGACAATGAGAAGCAGATCCAGCGAAACCCGCACCCGGACTTCAAGAGCGTCGAAGCCTCCCGTCCGGACTGGGAAGACAAGCCAATTGCATGGTCCAAGACCAAGAACCCAGACTGGAAGCTCGGCGACGGCCCCAATGACGGCGGCGAGAGCCTGAAGAAGGAGCACATCGAGATTGACCCGTACGCCGAGGGCCGCCCCGCCGTCTTCAACTACAAGCTCCTGATCTCCGCCATAACCCCGCGTCCAATCGGATTCGTCGGCACAAGATCAAAAGATGGTGAGAGCGTTTCGTTGACGCAGCTTCCTCCCCAAAAGATTGACCATTAACACGGCGCGCCAGGCTCGTCGACCAACCTCGCCCCCTTCTCCTACTTCAACGTCATCAACCACGACCCGCCGCTCTTCATCATCGGCTTCGCCGGCGGCTGGCACCAGGCCAAGGACTCGCTGGCCAACCTGCGCGACAGCGGCGAGTGCACGCTCAACATGATCTCGGAGCACTACATCGAGGCCGCCAACGCCGCCAGCATCAACGCCCCCTTCGGCGTCTCCGAGTGGGCCCTGACCGGCCTGCACCCGGCGCCCTCGTCCGTCGTCAAGGCGTCGCGCGTCAAGGAGGCCGTCTTCTCCGTCGAGGCCAAGCTGTACAAGACTGAGGAGTTCGAGAGCCGCGCCACCCCCGGCAAGAAGACGGGCGTACTCGCCATCGTCGAGGGTGTGCGCTTCTGGGCCCGCGAGGACGCGCTGAACGAGCAGCAGAACTTGATCGATCCGCAGGTGAGTTGTTGTTGTTGTTCGCCCCGAGAGTAACGCAGGTGCTGATCGTTGGTGTACAGGTTCTGCGTCCTATGGCCAGGCTCGGAGGCATCTCTTATGGACGCGTTGTCGAGGCTTTGGAGCTGCCGCGGCCAGATTATGAACAGAAGATCAAGTCTGATGATGCGGAGAAGCTGAAGAAGCCGAAAGCCGACGGAGAGTTATGAGAATTGTCGCCAATTTTCCGAGGTGCAGGTGCTGAATCCTTAGATCTAGATGTCGGAATACCACTGCAGTTATAAGAGTATAAACTGGAAAGAAATATAGAGCATATATCTCCATGAAAATTTACTAAACAGTGCAAATGAATTGAATTGAACATTGCTGATCCCTAGTCCTCCTTATCAAGCAGTTAAACCACCAGCTTATATGTATCAAAAGTGGTGTGGTAGGTAGGGGGTTGATTGCGTATTTGCTCTTTTGCGTATAGCAATGAGCTGGTATAAAACTTGGTGTTGCAAAAAAGGCAAAGATGAACAACAATTGAACACGGCCATGAAGATAAGCCGCAGTGAGGTTTAACAAAAAAAAAAATGAAAGCGAACGGAAAAGGCCAAACTGGCCCTATGCATCTCCAGAGCCACCATCCTGTGTTTCATCCGAGGCCTCTTATTCTGGGCCCGGATTTGCTTTTGACCACGCGACGCAATGATCGCACTTCCTGACGCGCCAATCGCATTTCTTGGTGTCAGAAGCTGAGACCTAATGGCTGCAGTGCATTGAATTGCGGCGTCGTGTATTTACAGCCGGCCATTCAGCCGACTGCCTTAATTGAATATCGCAATCGAAAGAGGGGGTCGGCGGGGCCGAGTTTGTGCGGCGTCTAGGCGTAATCAGCGGCGGTTGAGGAGTTGCATCAATCAGTCTCTCCAGGACGGTCGTGCCGTCGGTAGAGTCTTCCGTCGCCTCATCCTTCTCCTCGCCATTCTCTCGAGCCTTTTCATCATTTTGTGGCTCTTCTCCATTCGCTTCCCCCTCCTTCTCTTCGTTTTCTTCATGCAGCTCCTGCTCAGCACCCTGCCGCTGTTGCTGCTGCTGCTGTTGTTGTTGCTGCTGCTGATCAGCCACCGAGTTCTCTACCAGCAGTCCATATCCCAGGTACGCTCCCTTACTGACCTCGTCCCGTTTACGTCGCTGTTTTTCGTGCTCGTCCGGACAATCACGGACAAAGTGGTAAGGCGAGGCGCAGTATAAGCAAAGGTTATTAATGAGGCGTCTTTGATACTCCGCCTCACTCAGAGCGACGCCATCGCGGCCGCGCCATTGTTTGCCGGGGGCTGGGGCGGAGGAGGGGCGGCTGATCGGCGTCGCTTGAACGGGCAAGTCCTGGACCTGGACCTGGGGCTGTAACGGAGATTGATGCCAAGGGGCCAGGAGGTGACCGTTCGGCTGGCTCACATATTGAGGAGCCGGCTGGCTGTACGGTATGTAAACACATTCGTCTCTGGATGAGTAGTACACCTGCGGATTTTGCTGGAATCCTTCTTGTGTGTAGTACACAGATGGATTTTGCTGGAATCCTTGCTGTGTGTAGTACAGTTGTGGATTCTGCTGGAAGCCGTGCTGCTGGTAGGACGCTGGCGGATATTGGGGCCTTTGGCATGGGCGAAACTCATCCACAGTCGGCCGGAGTCCCTGTTTAGCGGCTTGTCGGTTATAATCCGAGCTGCGAACGATGACAGGCCCCTCGCTAGAGTCGGAAGGTTGCGGGGGAGCCGGTCCTGGCTGAGTCTCCTGGGATAATTTTTTAGGGGGAGCTGCTATCATGGGCGTGTTCAGTGGTTCAAAAATTTTCATCCCCAGGTCGTCGTGGGCCGAGCCACAGGCTGTAAGCTCGTAAGAGGTGCGCATGATGAAATACTAAGGCCTTGAAGTTCCGAGAGTTCGAAGATCTGACGCTGGAGAGGTAAGTTTTGAGATTTCGAAGCCGAAGACCTAGTACTGGCGAGGTAAATTATTCTATGTGTGGAGGACCCCGTCACTAATATATTGATATCACGGGTAGAAGTACATCCAAAAAGGACCGAAGTCTGCCTATATCCTTGGTTGAATCTATGGAGTACCGTAGTTCAAAGCCAAATTATTCCATTTTTTACTCAGCTGCGCCTGCCAGATAAGATATTTGCCACTCGGAGCTGGTACGGCTTAGGCAGTCACTCAAGTGAGCTATCATGCTACCAACCTATCGATGCAAGCGCCAGGGTCCTGGAGGGTAGATAGGCTCATCGAACCGCTGGCATTCGCACATACGGCTTTACCGTAACGTGAAATTGAGCGCGCGTATAATCTCCACTGCTCACTACCATAACTACCATAACCATGATTGGGATGGGGCGCTTGCCGGTTATGCATTTGTAACGGTCCAACTCGCAGCTCGCTGCGTCACGCTCCCACTTCAGTCTTCATTCTTGTGTAGTTAGTTGATATACCATGGCACCGTAACACATTCTCGACATCGGGTTGCTGATTGGGTATATGAGAAGCTCTCTCTCCTCTACTTCGGGTACTGGGCTTGCGGTACTGGGCCCATGCTGGCCTCTAGCCCCATGGTGCGGAGAGCTGTCGTGACACGTGCACGCAGGTCTTGCGCCGGGAAAGTCAAACAAAGACTCAGACAGGACTCTGAGAAAATGAAAACGTGCTAGATGGACGATCGAGACCCATGAGCAATTTGGCATTGTCTATATAAACAGCGAATGGACCCAGCAGTAGTTGAAGAGAGGGAGAAACGGAACATACAACTTCCGTGGACTAAGGACTGCGAACGCGAAGCTGAGGTCATCATGCCGGATACTAAGGAAGCGATGAATGGAAACCCTCCAAAGGGCCTAAGCTGTGAGTAGCACATGCAAGGCGAGAGCAACCGCTAATAAAGTGGATCCCAGACGTGGTTTTCAACGGCTCGGTAGCGATCCTGGAGGGGCCCACGCAGGATCAAGTAGCTGGGGAGCAAAAGATACCGCCGTTAGCTGCGTCGACGTCCGAGAGGGAAGCTGAGGACTTCAAGGTGCCGATGGGGCAAAGTTGTGGAGAAAAGAGGTGTTAAGGAAGGAGCGAACCTTGGAAGCGAAAGTTTGTGCGGCGGCCACGACTTCATTTCGCGAACAACGCGCTAAGGACACGCGCTTCAACCACGCGTTCCGCTCTCTTTCTCTCAATGTACCATCGAAGTCATCAAATGCATACCTGCTCTCTCACTGGCATCTGCCGTCCTATGCGCAATTCTCTTTTACGCTGAACCTAATTAGTCATGTGTCTCGGTTAATCAACATCCCGGGTCGCCTCCGCATTCCACGGGCTTGAAGAAAACATTCAGCAGCAGCATCTGCGGCGCGTCGCATGTCTCCCTGTCAGCTATACTGGCCAGTAGATCTGGAACATGATGCTACAGCAAGGGCGTCACTCTCAGCTTGGCTTCTCGCCTCCGCCGGATTCGGCCTCTTGGTGCATGAGACAACATGCAGCCACGTCGCAATGCAATTCACCTGGTGAAAGAACCCGGGAAAGCTTGTCGTTTGCGTGAGCAAACCGTCCAAGAAGGAGGCATATCCGGCGATCATTTCTTGCTGTTTCAAAACATCTGCGCTGCCGATTCGTGCGGATACCCCCGCCTTCAAAAATCGCGACTTGTTACACAAACATCTAGTCTGTGCTCACCACCAAGCCCACTGAATTCGAAGCTCACATCGCACAGTCATCGCACTGCTTCCTTTCCACATGCTGTTGGGGTATTTATGCGAACTGCACGGTTGATGTCGGCACACAACAAAAACCTACAGCTCTTGGCGAGCCTTCTCGCGTTTAGGACCCGTTCTTCCTGACTTGCTGCTGTCTCGAACAGAACCCTTTTTTAAGGCTTCTTCCTAAGCTAATGCGGAAAGTGCAGCATTGCTTCGCTGGCATTGTCCCCGAACCTTTTTCGTCATACATTGCTCTTCGCAAATCACACTGGTCCTTCGTTCATGCTTGAACCACCCTGACGACTGCAGCGTGCTGGTCCTCGACAAACCCACTGACCAGCGGACTACTGCCCCTGTCCTTCAGTATGAGCCGGCGCTTGCGTTGAGCAACGATGAACTGCAATACAGCTCGGGACAGAGAGACTTACAGGTGATGTCACATATCACAATTCTTACACTTCCAACTGACGAGGTCGTCGAGCAGGTTCTACCAGGCTGCCATTAATGCCCTCGAGCTCCGTCTCGTTGAAGACGCCCCGGGCTGCGTCGTCCCTCCCGCGGGATTTGTCCCACGGCCCTGCAAAGATACGGTTTTGACAGCTCTTGCGCAGCTCGGTGCCTTGCGTCTCAATGTCAACCGGGGCCTAATCTCCTTGCTGGACGGCAGGTACCAGTACATTCTTGCCGAGGCGACTCGCTCACTCTCGCTTCTCCCGGCTATAGAGTCGGACCCGAACGACGATCTATGGCTCGGAAGCGTCATTATACCGCGGAGCAAAGGTGTTTGCGAGCACGTCCTGAGTCTCGGCGATGTCATCCGAGATCCCACCCATGCTCACTCGGACATTCCGGCCGTGATCATCAACGACCTCGCCGAAGACCCGCGCTTCGAACACAGGTCATATGTCCTCGGTGAGCCAAAAGTCCGATTCTATGCCGGTGTTCCCCTGCGTAGCCCTTGGGGAACAATCATTGGTGCCTACTGCGTTTTCGGCCACGAGCCTCGAAATGGCTTGCCGCAAGAGCAGCTTCTCGCCCTTCAAGGCATCGCAACATCAGTCATGGCATATTTAGAGACCAGCAAGGCCAAGGAGGGCCACCGAAGGTATGAACAGATGCTGCACGGCTTGACATCTTTCGTTACAGGAGAGACATCCATCCGATCGCACGATGATCTGCAATGCGCCCCTTCGGGACGACCACTTCCAGTCCAACAGTATTCCAGCAGTAGCATAAATGCGGGCAGCAGTTCCGAAGATCCAGGAAACCCGACGTCAGATTCAAAAGACATGCTGTCTCAAAGAATGCAGAGTCCAAAAGGCAAGAAAAGACCCCGAGTCCTCAGCACGTCTACCGGTACGGCTCGCAAAAAGTCGACAATCAGTCTTCAGGAAACCATGCTACCGTCAGGCTCCAAGGACATGTTCTCAAGAGCTGCCAACATCATGCGGGAAAGCATCGACGTCTGTGGCTGCATTATATTTGATGCCTCGGTTGCTACCTACGGCGCAGCCATCAATTTGCCCCATGGAAGAGGCTCGGTCGAATCCCGGATAGGAAGTGCCAACAGCTTTTTGAGTGACGCCTCGTCCAACCACCCCCACGGGAGCGACGAGCCTTCACCACGCGAAGAGTATTTGGGGACTGGAGCACAAACGTCAAGCTCGGATGGCGATGGCTTGTCTGACAGAAAGATGTGTGAAGTCCTCGGATTTTCCCTCAAAGATAGTGCAAGCACGCCGGTCGACAGCCCCGAAACACTCTGTCCCGATCTCGCCGAAGCAGATCTGAAGAAGCTACTGAAGAAATTTCCGCTAGGACACATATTCAATGTGTCTTTAGCAGGAGACATATCTCCGTCTCATTCGTCCGACAGCCCACCAGAGATGGCACCCAGCTCAGAAGCCATTGACTGTAACGATTCGACGGCGCGCACGCCAAGGAAACCTCTCAGAAACAAAGAGAGTGGTCTGCTTCAGAAGCTGCTCAGGATCACCCCGGGGGCGAGGAGCATAGCAGTTCTACCTCTTTGGGATTATCAGCGAAATAGATGGTTTGCTGGTTGTGTTTGCTGGACGACGGAGCCGAACCGAGTTCTTTATCCAGATGTCGACCTCATCTACCTCCAGGCCTTCGGCAACAGCGTCATGATGGAACTTTCCCGACTTGACGCCATAGGTTCCGACAGGGCAAAAACTACGTTTGTGGCCTCCATATCGCACGAACTTCGATGCCCGCTACATGGAATACTCGGTGGTGTGCAATTCTTGCAGGATACTCCTCTGGATTCCTATCAGTCCGGAATGCTGGACTCCGTGGCCATGTGCGGAAAAACTTTGCTGGACACGATTGACCATGTGCTTGATTTTGCCAAAGTCAACACCTTCACAAAGCTGCCTTTAAAAGCCTCGGGCAATCGTCGACAGGAACCAATAGATTTGATGGTGCGCAAAGGCAGCCAAAGCCTGAGTGAACCTGCGAATCTATTTGCGAACATCGATTTGGCAATGCTTACGGAAGAGGTTGTTGAGGCTGTGTTTGCTGGACAGGGCCATCGAGTAGCTCTTATCAGACTCGAGCAGACGAATGATCAACCTAAGACAGTGAGTAGAACCTTTACGCGCACACTTGAAGAAATTAGCTCGAATCTGGTGCTGACTGAGAGCAGTGGCCACCACGAGAAAACTCATTTCAGCCATTTTCTTCAGGGGCAATACCACAAGCAGATAACCTTGACAGAGAGAGCGATAAGGTTGTCCGCTTAGTCTTGGACATCCCACATCGTGAGAGCTGGACTGTTACCACGCAGCCAGGCGCATGGAGAAGAGTCGTGATGAATCTTGTGGGTAACGCTCTTAAGTACACTGTGTCTGGGTACATCCGAATTTCGATGCGGTTCAAGCAAAATGTTCCAAACTCCCGTCAAGAATCCCAGAACATTAACGTCACATTGACAGTATCGGACACTGGGAAAGGTATGTCAACGGAGTACTTAAAAGGTGGATTATGGCGGCCATTTTCCCAGGAGGACTCATTCTCACCCGGTACCGGTCTCGGACTGAGCATTGTGCGCCAAATTATCCAAGGTCTGAAAGGCACAATTGATCTGAAGAGTGAGGTGCAAGTAGGCACCGAAGTGAGGGTCAGCCTTAGCCTTCCGCTGGCAGAGAGCTCGCCAGAACCGGACGACGACGATCGTTATCTTCCACTTGCTGCCTCTCGAATTCGGAATCGTCCAATATGTATTCTTGAAACAACGGACCCAGATGACCTCGAAGAGTCTATTCCCTCTGTGCGAAAGGGCCGGCACGAACTCGGTGTCGCTGTATCAAGAACTTTGAAAGGATGGTTCGGGGCCGATGCGGTAGTCTCAAGTCTGTTGACAGCGCTCTCCGCAGATGTGGTCATTTGCCTTGAACCCCAGCTGGACTTCCTTTCGACCTTGAACGGTATTACATCGCCAGAGAAGAAGCCGCTGGTCATATTCATCGTTTTGCACGCTGCCGAGGCAACAAAGCTACGGTCCGACCCACGTATTCACAGCAGCGAGCTCACTGTTGACATAATTACTCAGCCGTAAGTACCACACCAAGAGCGTACTACATGGGCACTTCCGCAGGCAGACTGAATTGGCTCCACTACAGGTGCGGACCACGAAAATTAGCAAAAGCGCTCACCCAAGATCTGGACCAGCGGGACCAGCAAATGCCTCTGACCATCACACCCTTGGCCTCTCCAACACAGGGTATGCCAGGGGACAGCTCTCCAGCCAGGGAGTGGAAGAGCCCGAACTGGCTTCCGACGCATCTTGGAAACACTCAATCCAGCTTTCGCGCACGGTCAAACTCGTACGAAAGGCCGCCCCCGAACACACGTATTCTTCACTAACGGAGAAAAATGCCTCAGTATCCTCGATCCCGATACGATACCACGGACTCTTGTCGAGAGGCATGCCGCCAGCACATCCATAAACGAGCCGCCGACCCCCAATCATCTGCGCATACTGCTGGTAGACGGTAAGATCCACGCGGCTTTGACAGCCCCCTTTTCCGGTCTCGACTAACCCGTCCGACAGACAACCGAATCAACCTCTCAGTAAGTAGAGCTACCAGAAGCGCATGGATCGACACAAATAGCCCCCCGAGGTGATTTGGGGAATCATTCGTTAACGTCCGCACCAACAAACAGCTCCTCACGGCCTTCATGCGGCGCTACAACTTCGACTTCCAGGAAGCCATGAATGGCCTGCAGGCCGTCGAGACGTACAAGCGAGCCGGCGGGCAATTTGACTACGTGCTAATGGGTACATCCCCCTCCTCCCCTCCCCCTCCCCCAATCACATCCTCTCTCTTTCTCTCTATCTAACCACACCACACCCCAAACGCACACAGACCTCACCATGCCCGTCATGGACGGCATGGCCGCAACGCGCGAAATCCGCCGCCACGAGCAGCGCGAGGGGCTACCGCCGACGGTCGTCATCGCCCTGACGGGGCTGGCCTCGGCCGCGGCGCGCGTCGACGCCCTCAGCAGCGGCATCAACTTCTTCCTCACCAAACCGGTCAAGTTCCAGGCCCTGCACCAGATGCTCAAGGGCGCGGCGGCCGGCGGCGCCATGGGTCCGCCGCAACCGCCATCGTTGTCGCCGCCGCCGTCGTCGTCGCCATCGGCGCCATCGACATCGGCACCGTCCCCGCAGCAGCCGCAACCGCAGAAACGGGGGTCGGATCAGGGGATTGGGGAGTGATAAGCGGGGGGAAGGGGAAAGGGGAGAATGGGGTATGGGGATGTGGGGATGAGTATACTTTGGGAAGAGGGACAATAGTGGGCGAGTAAAAAACATGGAGCCATGGGGAAGGTAGTGGACTGGACCGGACCGTCTTTTCGTTAGTTTTCCAAGATCGGTACGCAGGCTTGCACGGAGTTCAAGCGGTGGAGTAGGGGGAGTTTGCGGCGCGCATTGCAACACAAGGTAGGAGCGCAGCATATGGTTTGGCCCGGAGCGCGCGATAAACGCTAAGCTTCTTCGATTTTTGCTTTTTTTCTTGTTGCCCTTCTCGTTTCACTATTCGGCATTTTCCTTTTCTCTCTCATGGGACCATTGTAGATGTAGCCACCATCAGTCCAATCCGGTTCTTTTTAATGATACAGTCAGATTTTCGGCACTTGCGTAGGTGCGTGCTGACAGGGCAAAGTTTCATCGTTCCCTGGATCCCGGACCCATTGTTTCGGCCGTCCACGCAAAGCACGTACGTGGCTTTCTCCGATTTGTTTTTCTTTTCCCCCCATGGGTAGGAGAAAAGAAAAAAGTAAGCTCTCGGGCCACGGGTACCGAAGTTCATTCTCCTTAGAAGATTTTTCGAGAAGATGAAAATCGCTCTCGTTTCAGCAAGGTGGATCCTCACCTTCCACCTAGGAACGGTACGGCTAGCTCGGTCCCAGCAAAGGTCACGTCACATGTGTGCGACGGGCGTGTGCACGCGCGAGTGGTACCAAGTACCAAAGCTTGAGGCTGACGTTCTCCTGTCTCCGGACGGGAATAACATAAGGGAAAAACCAAAAACCCTAAAAAAGCGGACGTACGTGGCTGATGCTGGTTGCTTGCTGCTGATGTCTGATGCTGATTGCTGACGATGTCACTGTATACCAATAAGAAAAAAAAAATGATGAGTAGTAGTAGTCCTGATGACGAGCCATGACCAGCTACCTCGCAGTGCTCGACTGTTCAGGAATCCCGTGTCTCATGTACCACCACTGTCCCAGGCACCAAGGCAGCCAAAGCAGGCAGGCAGGCACTAGCGGTGGTACTAGGAGCAATTAGAAATCTGACATCAAGGAGCCGAAATGCACACTTTTTTCAGCCTCAGGCAGCAACCGTGGTACAGGTCCATGGCGCGGGTCCCATGGCAACGAACGAACGACCGACCACGACGAACAACAGCAGCGGCGCAGCAGCCGGCGCAGCAGTCAAGGGACTCTTTTACCGTGGTGGTACGCAGGGACCTCCTACCTCTCTTTTGCTCCTTTCTAGCAATAAATTTCCCTTCCGTGGGTTTGACACAGAGACAAGAAAAATGCAAGCCGCCCACGGAAGCAGCAGCAGTGATGGTAAGGTACCAGGGTACATAGCCAGCCCTCTCTTCTCCCGTGGCACAACACGGCTACGCGCAGCTCACCGCCGAGGGTGGAAATGAGGAAAAGAGAGAGAGAGAAAGAGAGGGAGAGAAGACGTGGTTCAGGTACCGCGGCAGGGGTGCGACGTGACTTAGGGCTCGCACCTTTTTCTGTTTACACCGGCCGCATCGGCGCCGCCGCCTGCCTGCGGCGCGCGCGGTCGTCCTTGATGCCTGAAAACCTGTGTGTCCTGTCTGTGATCGCTGCCTGGCTTGAGCCAGCAGCAGGGTACCAGTCATGGTACACATGCCGATGCGGTTCGGTAGCAGTGCGGCGCATTATGTAGTAGTAGCCCAGAACTCGCATCTGCTTTTCGTATCCTTTTTTTCTTCCTTGCCTTCTTCCTTTCCGCAGGCGGGTGGGGTGATTGGGTAGTAGAAGATGCGCGTATGGACGCGCGTGCGACACGAGAGCGAGAGCGAACGCTCGTTTCTTTTCCCTTTTTCCCTGATTTTCGACGGCGCCATGTGGGTGACGGCGGGTAAGCGTAGTAGGCCCTACCGAGGGAGTGGGTTTGTGGAACGTCGAGGGGTCGCGGAGGCTTATTGGTTTGGACGAGATGAGAAATCTTGTCTCTGAGACGCTCTCGCTTCTGGAATCGTGAATGAACGACGTCGAGTGAAACGGTAAACATCTGAGGGAGCAGTGAGCGTCGAGGGTTGTGTACTATCAGACCAGAAGGAAGTGAACTTGGCTTGAAGGAGGTTTACGTCGTGCGACACATTGCCGAATATGGGAGCGAAATTGCCCTGAAATTGAAAATTATACGTTATGTTATCCTACTAATCTACGGTATTTCGTACCTTTCGCGCGGCCGTTTATTCATCCGTTGCATCGAGTACGCTGCGTTTACGTGCGCCCATGTAATCGCAGGCCGCAAAGGGTGGGATAGGCCTCTGTACAGAAGAAAGGAACGAGAGAAAAAGGACCGGGTCGCGGCTGGCGAAAACAGAGGAAGAATCAATCCATCGATATTGTGCACCAAACACCTCGTATCCCATCCAAACCCAGGAAACACCAATGAATGCCATCCCGAGAAACGTAACCGGCATGAACTCCGTCCGAGATTGCTTAGAAGAAATGACGCTCGCCTAGTAGCGTTTCATGCGTTTTAGCGAAACTGCCCCAGCTCGATCTCTTGCCGACGCTCTTCTCTGCTCTTCGCTCTCGGTTCGGCCCCGCCTGACCGATCATCCGTTCTCCCTCTTCTGCTGTCGGTTGAGTTTGAGTATCCGTGGCCGTAGCTTCCACTTCTCGTCCTGGTACTGGCATAGTATTCGTGCAGCGCTTGCGGCGGGCTCATCGGGATGCCGCGGCTGTTGGAATGGTGATGTTGATGTCTCATGGAGCGGTTGCGACGGGCATTGGGGTTGTTCTCGCCATCGGATTCTTCACCATACGGCAATTGGATGCGGAAAGTGCTCTGGCTGGCATCGGGCGAAGGGCCGGGGTCCTTGTTCATCAGGAGCATGGCCATCTGCTGATTGACCAGATCGTCTTCAGTGAGCGGCATGTTGTGCTGCTCAGGCGGCGGAGCATAGAGGGGCGAAACGCGCTTGACACTCGGAAACATGTTCGCGATCCAGTTCTCGTAGTAGGTGCTGTTGTGCTGCCACATGTTGTTGGATTTGGAGCTCAGTTGGGTGCGCAGTTGGGCAATCCGGCGGTTGGTGAGGACGAGGAAGATGCCGTAAAGGACCGTCATGCCGCCAGACAGCGCGACGGCTATCACGGAAGCGCGATTCCACGTGAAGTGCTCGAAGACCAGCCAGTTGTAGAAAACAGTCAGCAGACCGAGGGCTGAGGAGGCCAGCGCGGGCATGAATATAGACTCGGACTGGAAGATCATCGACTTCACGGCGAAGCAAAGGAGGACGGTAAACGAGTATCCGGCAACAAGCAGGGCGACGACGAGGATGGTCAGGACCTGGGGCTCGCATCGTAGCGGTGGTTGGGGCTTGTCTTCGGGCTTTTCGATTTGGAAAAGCGGAGGCACGATAAGGTAACTATGCGACCGAGAGCGTGAGCAAGCGAAGGCCAAACACGGGCGTCGCGAAGGACTCACCCTCCCAGAATCATCCATGAGGCGAGGAGCGCAATGAGGCGCCAGTACCACTGGAAGCTGTCAGTACGGCGCAACGAGGCTACGGCGGGATGATACGCACGGCGATGGTGTAGTGCTCATTGTTCAGGTCGCTGACGGTCATGTACTGGGTCTGCTCCTTACGCGCCATGATGGCGACCGGCGTTCCCGAGTTCGCAGGTGCTGGACGGTCGGGAGCGCAGTGCTCGCAGGTTTATGGCGCTATGCCCATGCAGCGCGAGGTTCGGCAGTTCGGCGACGATCGGGCAAGGCGGGAGGAGCAGTTTTAGCAGGAAGGATTCGCTAGGTCGAGGCTGAGCTTGGTAGGCGCACGTTGGCTCGGACGGATTGCTGCGCGTGTTACGAGGCGGATGAAACGGAGAGGCCCAGGATGTGCGCGGCGGCGGGGGGTGATATGGAGGACGGGCGTGGCGCACGCAACGAGGGACGAGTAGTGAGGCGCAAAACGAAAGTCAGATGGCTGAGGGTGAGGGATGCTTGCGATGAAATACGACGCGCAGGCAGCGGCCGGCTGAGGCTGAGAGCGATCCTTCGAAGCGAACGGCTTAGCACATCAACGGGCGGCAATGGCCCACAGCAGGGCAGATCGATACTGCAGCGCGCGTGGAAAATTGCAGCGAGTCGTGCGAGATTGCGGATCTGGGCTGGGCCTGGTCTCGTGCCGCGCCGACTGTCGTGCCTCATCGACTCTGCTGCCAACTTCTCCACGATAACCGGCGGGAGGAACGCGCGGGTGGGCCGTAGCCGGGTTAGCGGACGGAGCTGCAGTTGGCCAGGCAGTCCAGCCACAACGGCGCAGCCAGATGATCGCGGCAGCGCGCAGAGTACAGCGCGGACGGGCCACTTTGGGGCCGCGGCTCAGCTGCGCGTCGGGCATTGTGCTGCGAGCGCGCCTGCGACTGCGACTGCGACGGCGACAGCGACGGCGAGCGCTGCGACGGCGACTGAAGCTGCAGCCGCGCGCGCTGAGACTCGGCTGCCTTGGCTCCCCCGCCTGCCACGCGCGCGTGGGCTGGGCCGAGTCGGTGTAAGCGGAGCTGCGGGTGGTGACCGCGCATACAAGCTGCGCCCCGCCGCCTCAGGACCCAGTGCCTATGACGACGCCGCGACGCAGGGACGGCTTCCAAAAATGGCTGCCACGACCCCACCAAGCAGCTCCTCCAAACACAGCCTGCGAGTGCACTACATCCTGCAGTGCCCGAATGTCTAAGGCAGACAAGTCGCCCGGCAGTGTCGTCGAGCTGCCATCACCGGCAGTGCTGCGGCATCCATTCTTTGGGCAACCAAGATCCGGGTCAAGCCTAAGGCGCCCGCCAGGCACCCCGCCCGCCCAAGCTCACCACCACAGAAGCTCCCGCCGGCGCTGATGATCTGCCCAACCGTCCACCTAATGCCGCCGTCGCTGCTAGCGCCCTCCGCCCTTTCTCAATCAGGACTCAGCAGCCCTCTCACATGCCTATACGCCTTCTTCGCTGCCCTCATTCGCCGTGTATGACGCAACGCGTCACCGTCGCTCTATTTTGTCGTGCGCTAACAACTTAAGGCAATGCATCTCAAATTCTGTCCATTTGCCATCGCCTCAGCCCTGTAGCTCTTGCCATGTCTCTGGCTTCTCCATTTTCGCTTTTCTGATTCATCTATTCTTGTCCCCTATTTCCGGCTCTCGCAGGATCGAGTTCTGACCTATTTTCTTCGATTGTGTGCGAGAGAGAGAGCCTTGCGGGACAAAGCTCGCCCATCGGAAGCCCCGAGCTTCTTGCACACCGTTTGTGCCACCTCCGCCCCATCGACCCATCCATACAAAGCCAATTGAAAGTCCAGCGAGTGCCGCGTCAACGAGGCTGGGCCGTCGGCCGAAGGATTTCGTGCGCAATATATCGTCATATCGATCGAAGCAGACTGCTGCTTCCTGCGAACTCGACCCTTAAAACCAACGAGCCTCATAAGGCTGTGGCCCCATGGCCCCCGTCTATCTTTGAAAGAGCAGGAGAAAACAACGATTCAATTCTCGCCGAAAAAAATGAAGATCGGAGATGTAATAACATCGTCCCTTATCGGCTGCGGTACCGTCCTATTTCCGTGCGTGCGCGAGCGCCGTCGCGCCCAGGCCGAACGCAGGCGTGAATACGCCGCCAACTTCACACTGTTGAAGTTGGAGAACGAGAAGCGCGTTAATCAGTTAAGTGCCTTCTCTGCCCAGCAGCAGCAACAACAACAACGGACACCGCCACCGAAATATCAGGAGACGGAGGCGATGAGAGAGAAGAGTATGGATGGTGATGACAACGACGGAGGGAGAATGGAAAGGGTCATGGAGGAGGAGGAGGAGGAGGAGGAGGATGCTAGAACGAATGATGATGATGGTAAGCAGGCACGATATCGAGGGGTTAGGAGAAGCATGCCCGTTAGTCGCAGGGACTAGGCTGCTGTTGCGACTGTGCCAACACCAGCATTGGGCTCGACAACAACCTCACCGGTCGTCACATGACACCGCAAGGTCCTCATTTCTCACAAGTGGTGCGGATGAGGGTGAGTGACGACGACAGTAAGTGAGGAGGCCATGGCGTGATCATGCTGTTCAGCAGAGCGGTGTATACATTTTACCTTTCGCTTTTTCGGATTTGCGCATTTCCAGTAAATCGTTCATTTTGTTGAGCTAATAGGGGAAGAGTGTCCGTGGAGAGGTGGAAAGAGATGGGCAGGAGCTAACGCGTGATGTTCGCATGGACGTTTCACTTCACCTATTGTTGGAATACATGAAACACTTTACCACGCTTAGGCATTCGTGCCCAACTTTGGCGGAAAAGTCGCCAGTTGCTGTTGCACAAGTGGTATTCAGTTGCCTGATAACACGTGAATGTATATGTCCTTATTACATCTCCCATTTCTAAAAGCCATCTGTGCTTACATGTGCAGGATTCATGCAGTTCTGCATCACTGCCACCTTATAACATCCCTCAATTATACAATAGCCGACCGATTCGCTCGAAGCGCTAACCCAGAAAAGAAATTCTGACCTCGTCCCCTCACTTGGCCACCTTGGCCAAAAATAAAGACCTTCCCGGTTCCCCACGCACGTGATGATATTGAGGTTGTGCAAACCCGCATATTTTTGGTGGGCTTGCGATATTCATCTTCCTTTTTTATTTCCGCCGAGGGATCCCCGTCTCCACACGACGGGTCTCGGGAGCGTTCCGAACGGGGACAGCCATCCACCGGAAAGAAAAAAGCCAGAGCCACTGGTTCGGTGCAAATGCGGTTCGGATCTCCACCTTCACACGGAAGCGGTAGGAGGAGGGGGGGGAAGAAAAATGGGGTGGGCCCGTCGTCGGGTTTAGCCTTTTTCCGACAGCCTTCGGGGAATAGATTATTGATAACGATTGCGCCGCCGGTCTCCACCCCGCCCTCGTGCCAATCGTTATGCTTCTTGTGATGAGTGGAAGTCCCGGCAAAAGACAAAATTACGAAGCCGATTACGAACATTATTGTTTCTCCTTTTGACCGCGATGGTTGATAGGACTCCGTGCTCTTTTGGCCTGAGGATTCTCGCTTTCCACCGCGCTAGCGCTTTTCTTCCCGCCCACAGTGGCGAATCTAAAATTATAAGGTTGAAGCCCTCAGGGCTCGAACCAATGCACGAAGAGAGTGCATCGTGTCTGGTATTAGTATATGTGGTAGTAGTAGACGTATCGTGAGTTGTAATAAAACAAAGGAGAATGAGGCGGAAAAACAAACGAAGGAAAAAGGGAGGGGGAAGCACTTCTGGCGTGCTTTCCATGACCATTGGTATAAGAGCCCGCAAAAATGCAAAAAAAAAAAAAAAAAATCCCATGAAATTCCACCTCTTGCTTCCCAGTTTCAAATCCCTCCCTGAAAGAACTACGCCGTGAAGCGCCGCGACTCCAGCATCTCTTTTTCCCGGAAAGAAGATCTTTCTCTTGTGGTCGTTTCTCTTTAAAAAGGGAGGCGTATTCGCGTTCAAACCAAGCTATCATCCGAATTCCTTCCCCCCGTGCTCCTCTCGTCTATCTTTGACGGCTTCCGCCCGTGCGATTTCGAGCCTGCGTGCTGATGCCAGCTCGTGTGGGGGTAGTTGGCGTAGGCGTTCGGGCTCGGCTCGGCGGGCTCGCTGACATGCGTCACCTGGACGCTCTTGCTGATGTGGATGTCGCTGGCCGAGTGGGTGATGATGTGCTCGTCGCTGCCCTTGTCGCTGTCGTCACGCCACGTCTTGTTCGTCGCGTCGCCGCCCGTCACGATGACCGTGGCCGTGCCGCCTGCGAGCGTGTCCGGCCGGAGCGTGTCCATGTGGTGCGAGTACGAGTTGGAACGCAGGTAGCCTGCTCCTGATCGGTGCGAGCTGGGGCCTCCGAGGTTGTTGCCGTAGCTGCCGTAGTTGCTAGTCTTGTGGGGCGTCGACAGACCGGTGCGGTGAAGTACGTGTTGCAGTAGCGGCCGCAACGTGGCGATGCATGCGGCGATCATGCCGATGCCCGGTTCGATGGTAGACCAGATGGCGATGTCGGTAGATTCGTCTGTGGAGAAAGGAAGGAGGAGCGCTCCGGTTAGCGGAAAGGGTCCCGTGTGGGGAGTGGAGCTGTATGATGTAAGGTGGTGAGGGCATGCGTACAGAGGAAGTCGTGAGTAGCCTTGAAGCCCTTGATGTATGGCATGCGAATGAGCGTGGCTGTGCTGCCGACGGCTGCGAAGGCGAGAATGCCAACGACGACTAGTTTGGTTCTCTTGTTCATTTGGAGGTCGTAGACGATGAAGCCAGGGAGAATGCCTGCACGTGGAAAGTCAGTTCAGATGATCATGCCATCCGCGTTGGTCTGTGAACTGACCGAAGACCCAGTCGGACAGCGATCCGAGGGCTGCAGCGCCGTAGGAGATGCCCTCAATGGCATGGATGGGGAGACAGTGCTCATTGTTCGGCTTGATGGTCCAAAACGAGGAGACGGGATTGCACTGAAAGATGAAGACGAAGAAGTAGGCAACACTCAGAAGGATGTTGGAGACATTCATGACATAGATGGTGAGGATGTGGACCCTTTTGACGGCGATGCGGAGAAGGAACAGACCCTGGCGATCAAGCGAAGGTTAGAATTCGCCACTGTGGTGTTGGGGTTCGCTTCAATTTTTTTCTGCTTACAACTGAACACTTCAACGTGCACGTGGCGGAGGTATAGAACAGTTCACAGAACCACCAGTACCTGGCAATGGAGTTAGCATAGGCGGCTGTAGAGACAGTGTAAGCAGAGTACCTCAAAGCCCGCATCCTGTTCTCTGCAGTGAGGTCCTTGTCGTAGCGACCAGTGCCATAGGCGACGCCTCCCAGCTGGCAGATCAGGTAGCCAGTGAAGAGCAGTAGGGCAGCAACCATGGACCAGTCATCAGTACCGAAGGATTTGATCAGGTATGCTCGCGTATAGACGCGCAGCATCATGAAGATCCATGTTAGCGAGAAGAAGGCGACGTTGACGGCCAGGACCTGCCCGCTTCGGTCCTCCATCAGTCGTTCGGGGGGCAGTTGTGCGGAGAGATGTTCGGGCGACAGACAGCTAGCTACATGCCTAAGGGTCAAGGCGGCGGCAGAGGGTAGTTATCGATCAGTCATCAGGAGGCAGGGATGGCGAATGGGGGCGCCGCCAGGTGAAGCAGAGTGGAGCGCAGGTTTACGTCCTGGTGGAGAGAGCACTCCTACGGGCCAGACCCAGAACGGCAAGACAGGCCGGAGGCGTTCGGGCTCACCGCGGAGGATGAAGATCGACAGCCAGCTCTTCCATGCGTCCGCTGGCCCAGCTGTGGCCTGGGTTACGCCATCACCCTTAGGCGAGCGCCAGGAGTGCGTCTGGCGGGCCCCATCTCGCAGGTACAGGTTTGCTGTGAGATCGATGGGACCGTGTACGTAAGGTGGGTGCGGTCTACTGGCGACGGCGGGCGAAGGGTCGCAGTTGATGCAGATCGCCGTAGACGGGTTTCGAAGGGCGCCACACCCACACCCAAGGGGCGACCGAAGCCTTCCGGGACCACCGCTTGAACTTCGCTTCGTCGCAAAAGGAAGAGTGGCTTGGCGCGCCGATGCCGTTTGCGCACGTAGGACTTGCTAGAGCTGCCAAATTCTTCGAACTAGGCCGGTTTCCCGCACGCTCGCCATCGTGCAGTCGGCCCATCGTCTGGAAACGCCGGAACAGCCGGGCGGGCGAGAGCCGGAGCGCCGTTACGCTAGAAGGCGTCGGTAGTTTGCGAAGAGAACCGCTGCCGGGGGAGCGGTGACGGCCGACGCGGCCCCGGTTGTTTCCCGCAGCTTCTTCGCAGTGAGCTGGAGCAGGGGTCGTGCTTGGCGGCTGCCTCGGCCCGGGCGAGCACACGATCCACTTCCACGTGGAAGAGCCAGTCGAAGAACACCGAGAGAGAATGTGCTGACATCTCGATCGGCCGGAACCGCGCAGGTGCTGGGAAAAAGCACGCCGCTCCCAACTTCCGTCTCCGCCCGCCCCATCCCGGCGCCGGCCTCGCCCGCCCGCCGCGTACCTGGCCTAAAAGTAGCCCGTCCTGTCAAGCACAGCCAACGACTCGTGCATCTCCGCAATACGACTCGCCGTGTCGGATCTGCACCTGCAATGCAAATCATGAGTTCACACTCTATTCGAGCCACGCTCTAGAACATATAAAGGGGCCTTCTCGATTCCTGGAAAAGCAGCCCAATTCCCACTGCTTTTGATTGGCGCACGCCCGCCTACTAGACCAGCCCTCACCTTGTTTCCAATTACCCGATTGAGTCAAAAGCAAAAGCAAACCACCTTGAATGTCCGCTTTCGGAAGTCGCGGCGGTAATAAACCACCGAGTCTAGTCGCGCCACAGAATTTCCTTCCATAGCGCATAGATTTGCACACAACAGTTGCCTGCAACTGCCCTGGCACGGGCTCTGTTTTCCGACTCGACTTATGTTTCGACAACACGTGGTGGTCCGATGCACATAGAAATTGCCTCATTAGCCCGAGGGGCTCACTGACGTGGCTGAGGCGTAATTATCTCCTATAGACTTCGCACCGCTGTTTTCAGATGCGCCTGCCATTGCGTCTTGCCCATCTCGCACGCAATCGATCTCTTCGTCCTGTGTGCCTTCGAGAAGCTAATTCCCCACAAGGGTCATGGTAGCGTCATCCGCTACGCCTACCGCGCACGGAGTCCCAATCGGCATCTCTGGCCCGAACCGACAGACAGGGAGCGCCCATTAGCTTGTGTCCAAAGGAGCTCCCTCCGTAAAAACCCTTCGTCGCGCCTATTGCCGCCCTTGCTGCAGTCCGTGTCTGAGACGGACAGATGTCCGTTACATGTGTGATGTGGGGGCTGTTTGTGTCTTTTTGCTGGTACTTGTCACTCTAGACCCTCAGTATTATGTCCGGGGTTGTCAGAGTGGTCGTGGTCCTCCACAGAGTCCTGTCTGGCATGGCTTCGACTAGCATTCTCATCGATGTCGTCGAAGTCCTGAGACGCGTCACCAGCATCATCGGTGGTCGTAATGCCCTCCGCATTGCGACTGGAGGGACTCGAGCCATCTGCGATCCCCGTAGTTACCGGTGTTTCGGAATCCGCCGAGTACAAGGTTGACTCGCTCCACTCACACAACTCGTCCCAATCCTCTTCATCCTCCACATCCTTCCTCTGCTCATCACAATCAAGGATGTCGACCTTCTGACTAGAAGAGGCATTGATATCGCCATCGTCCGGCCCAACTGCGATTCGCCCGTTCTCCTCATCATTCGCCACCTCCTCACCCTTTCCTCTTTCGTTCAGCTTTCGCTTCTTCCTCCGCAGGCCTGTCTGCTTCCTGCTCTCATGTCCCTCCACACCATGCTCCTCGTCTTTTCGCTCAAACGTGGTGAAATCTACGTCGGCGATGTTGACCCATGACCGACGACGCTTAGGTGGACGTCCATACTGTTCCAGCTCATCAGAACGGAGGCGTTTGGGAATAGTCCACGGGTCCGGCGTTTCAGACCTGAAGGTGCCCATCTCCTTCGCGGCTTCGACATAGATGCTGTAAGTCGAGACCGCGCTTATGGTGCGACTATGAGGAGCCAGCGGAGGGCTACAAGGCGACGTTATTGTGCTTTTCTGCCTTGTTGCGGATGCAACCATTGCAGAGGGGGAGCACATACCTTGAAGGCGGGCGTATGCGCGGAGGCATTCTGCGAACGTGGAAGACCTCGAGGTGGACGTTGCCGGGAATTTGGCGAAGAAGTATTCCAGGCTATTCTTGTCAGCGTTGTGAAGAAGTGAGTATGTGCTCGTGCGCAGTTGTTCAGGGCCTCAGGTTGAAGAGCTATAATGGCCTGCTAGCGGATGCGACAGCTATCTTTACAGGGATGGCCAGTTGACAGTCGGAAATATATATGGTGCTAAGGTGAGTGACCTCGACCCTGACGATGTAGGGATGGAGAACACAAGACACAATGGAGTGGCGCGTAGAGAATGGCCCAAAGAAAGGTTAGCAAAGTATTCTGCTGTGACGCGCCTGAGACGCGTCTTGGGTGAAGTCCATCGAAGGAAGCTACGGCAGAGCTGCACGTGTGGCTCTCCATATGGCAGCACCCATCTTATCACCTAGGCGACCCGGTCCAGAGTTGTCCCGGATAGGTACGATCAAACTCACAGAGAGAACAACTGTGCCAGGACTTGCTGAGGTGGTATTGGGGTATCTAAAACCACGCTCTTGACCCATGTCCAAATTACTTCCAGAACGCCATGTATCGCTTTCCGTACCCGTCAGCTTTTCAAATACTGGCTGCAAGATTCCTTACCTTCTTCCTAACGCCACAAATGCACTGAAATACGAAGCAGCCCCGACCTGCCTCGCCTTCAGAGGATAGACCAGATCCGCAGGTGTTCTGCCGTCACTCTCACTATGAGTGGATCAAACATCACCGCATGACAGGCGGCCGGCCCTCCTTGTTCCATTTGACTCTGCTACACAGCCAGTCGACCGCCTCTTTGACACCGGACCCTGTCAGCGCACTGCATGGTAGAACGCGACTGTCCCTGACGCTCCCTCCCTTTTCACCCTCGAAGACCTTCCGCACCAAGCCCTCCTTGATTTTCACCGTCTCCACGCAATCCTCGCGATCCTGTTTATTTGCCAGCACCAGCAGTGGCACACCTTCCGTTTCCTCGTGTTGCAAGACGTCTTCGAGCACCAGGCGGCACTCCTGCAAACGGCCGTCCGTGTCGTCTTCCTTGCCATCGACCAGGTTCGCGAGATCCGAGTCGCCAATATCGGTACTATCGATCACAAAAACAATGGCGTGGCAGGAGGAGTAGTAGCTCTGCCAGAGGCCGCGCAGCGAGTGTTGACCGCCGACGTCCCAGATCTTGAGGTACATGTCGGGAAGGGTGATGGTCGAGACATTCTGGCCGACGGTCGGGACGGTCTTGAGCTTCGGATGGAGGTTGTTGGAGTGGATGGCTTTTATTTGTTCGAGGAGCGTGGTCTTGCCGGCATTATCGAGACCTAGCAGAAGGATGGAGTATTCTGTGGAGTACAGCTGTTAGTTTGTAGATCGCGGGGCATTGCAGCGAAGCCAGGGAGTGCGAGCACCTTCTTTGCTCGTCGCGTAGAGGTACAAGCCTTTCATCAGATGATACATGATGGGCGGGGGTTGTCGCTCAGGGTGTGCGGCGACAGTGTGGTGTATATGAGGTGCAAAAGTGGACGCGCGTGCCCTCCGCGGGAGCTCAGAGAGTGATGTGGTTAGATGGCGGGCCTGGGCACCCCCGGTCGGCGGGCGACATGAGTCAGGTCACGCGTGTGGCACGCACCCCGCTGAGCTTGCTCGAGGGTGCACGCCAGCACCTTTGCCAACGCGAACACCTACGCGACATCGACATGACCGCGTTGTGACGTGCGTCTTCCAAGACTTCAGCGAGCGTCCGCGCCAAGCACCGCGAGCCGATACAAATTCCTCACGTCGGACTGTACACAACTCGGGACTCCCGTTCACTACGCGACTTTTCTAAATATATCGAATACCAGTTGCAGTTGCGTCATCACTAGTGACGCCCTCCACATTGCGACCGACGCGCGCACATACCGCCATGGCACCCGTGGAGGCAGATGTCCTCAACTCGAATCGCGAGCCTCTGTTTCAAATCACGGCTGCCGTCGCGTTCGTCGATCTCTCCCTCGTGACAGTCCTCAGGTATATCAGCCATGCTGATCGCGCCGTGCCCCCAGCGCAGAAGACGCGCTACCGTGAGGAGCAGCGCAAGAAAAATATCACCACCTTCGGCTCCCTAGCTGTCGCAAGCCTTCTGGTTCTGATCTATCACTGGAGCTGGGCGCTGCTTAGTTCCTACGAGGCCTGGGCGAATGAGCAGGGTGAAGCAACCCCGGGCGCGTTGTGGGATGGCTGGTACGCGGGAACGGACGATCTGGACTGGCATCTCGGGAGATGGTGGCAGGACGTCAATCCCCTTTATGAATTCAAGCGGGCGGCTCTCGGCACGAGCAAGGCCCTCTGGTGGACTCAACAACTTTTGATTGCTCGTCTCGCATTCAGCGCCTTCGTAGGAATTGAAGGTAATCTATCACGATGACGACGCATACGTACGCGAGATTCCTCACTGACGATCATATTGCAGGCCGCCGACGCGACATTCCAGGTTGGGCAGCCGCTGCTCTCTGGGGCCTGGCTGAGTTCGCAAGCCTTGGTCTCGCTCAGAGCCTGTTCTTCATCATACTTACACTTACTTCAATCCCTACTACAAGGACACAACGCGGTTCCAGATGGGCACCCCACGAACTCGTCTATATTCTCCCAATCACGGCAGCTTCGGGCCTTATAGGGTTTCTACCCGGTCTTGCCTCTAATGACGCAGGCTGGATCGCAGAATACGGTGCTCGCCTGAGTGCCTTCTTCTTGGCAGCAGGGACAAGGGTGAGTGGCTTATCTTGAGTTTGGACTTGTGTTACCTTTCAAAGTTAGTAGCCGAGCATCGCTAAACCCAGTTTACAGTTTGTGCCAAAGACGTTTGGCAAGCAGCATGCAGATGTGCGTGTTGCACATCATGCAGAAGCAAGGGTCTACAGCGCGGTCTCGATCGTTGCGACCGTCTTCTTTCTGCGCAGTACTTTTTGGGGAGCACTGTTGAACTCAGGTGCTTCATATCACAGACGCTACAACTTTGTCTGGTCGACACACGACGCTTACGACAGGCCTTGGTGGTCAAAGCTCGCTTCCGCGTCTGGCAAGATCCTGGGCGCCATCAGCGACGATCCCGTTATTGGTCTTATTGGCTGGGATGTCCTCCTTTCCGGCTTCAGTCTCTGCGTTTGGGCAGCTTCTCGGGGCCTAGACGTCACAGATATGCTCAACAGCATAGTCCCTCCATTGAGGAGACAGAGCACAGAGGCCAAGTCTTCTGTCAAGGAAGAAACCCCCGCAAGCCCTGCTGAGTCCCACGGTTCTTCGCCCGCCAGACGTCGCGGCAGACCGAAGAAAAACCAAGCTTCTGAGCCTCCTTCACCTGTGACGAGGCGCAGCTTGCGTAAACGGGCGGCTACTCATGACTCCGACACCCATGGATCTGACGCTGGTGATGCCTCATACACGCCTCCGCCCAACATCGCAGAACAAATTGCCGACTTGGAGCACGAGGAGGAGCGTGATGATAGTGTGGCAGAGGATGCAGAGGCGTCTGCCTTGGCTTGGGGCTTGTCCCTCATTGGCGGTCTCGGACTGATGAGCGCGGCAGTGATGGGTGCTGAAGTGCGCAGTGGATAAGAATCGGTGCTCCATGGCGAATGTGGGTATGACGGGAAGGCGCTCTTTTCGGTGCAATTGAAGTATGGTTGGGGCTTGTGGGTACTTGCTTTTGATTTTCAGTCATATCCTGACTGTGCTACTTTCTATTTGTTAACGGGGAGCTAACTGGCGTCACTGCGTCTCGTCGATCATGGACAGGGCGACTTCTGGTGGCTTCGTATCAGGTACGAGAGCGGAAGGACGGGAGCAAGGACGGAGGCGGCTGTAACGAAGCAACGACTAGGGAGTGGACGAATGTCAAGACGGCGTTTCATTGTCAAGCACATGACGGTGCGAGCTGAGCAGTCAACAAGCAGAGCGAGGTTGTGGCATGTAATGCTGCATCAGGCGCCCTGCGGACGAATCGAGGAGGATGAGATGTGATAGAAGGCGGCGGGCCGGCGTCCGTATCCGCGCTGAGGTGAGGGCACGTCGCGTGGGCACATGGGCGTGAGATTATGCTTTCACCGCTCTCGAGCCGCGACAGGGATGGCGGCGGTTCCTTGCGTTAGGGCGAGGGCGTTGAGCGGAGGGCGAGTTGGCGGCGGGTGTGACGCAGCGAGGAGAGAAGGACAGGTCGAACGGCGCTGGTCGCACGCTTGCCACGCTGCGTCTTCCTTGCGCCGGAAGGCCGTCTGATCGGCCTCCCGCGCAGCCGAAACACACCTCCCATCTCTTCCATCATCAGGCTCAGGCACAAGTCAGCGGCCAGGCACGCCCACGCGAGCGCCGCTCCGTCCCCGATCGCCCGTAGGCTCGCGCGCGCTATCAGCATCCCTGCCCTGCCCACTCCGCAGCCTGTGAGCTGGCCGCGACGCCTTGCTGGACGGTCTTCGCGCGCGCGACGCATCCCATCCAAGCTGTTTCGACCTTCCGCACCGCCCGCCCCGACCCGCTGCCAGCTGCCCTCTACCCGACGTCAGCGCCCGCCGTCCTGCTCCAACCACCCTGCCCCAGTCCGCATCCACGGGCCGCAAGGGAGACGTCTGTGCTTTGGGCACCAGGCCGCGACCAAGCAGCAAGAGCGCCGCCGCTCTTATACAGCCAGCCATGAAGGTGAGCTTTTCTTTTTCTCCTGCCTCCGCGCCGCCGCCCCTTCCTTCCTTCTCGCCCGTCTCCCTGCTGCTCCCGTTGCTCCGCGCTCAGCCCTACCGTTGCACACCCGGCTCCTGGCGACATTCCCCGAAAAGGCCGCCCTTCCCGTATTGGCATTCTTTTGCTGCGCTCGCACCGTTACTTCCTCCTTCCACTCCGTTGGGCGCATTTGACGTTGTGATCCTGCTGCCTCATCCGCCGTGTCGGGCGCATCATCTTGGCCGCTGCGTGGTCCACACGATCGTGTATCCACCGAGCTTAAGACATGATACCCAATCACACCCCTGCCGCCTCACTTCACCTCTGCCTGCCGGGGCTCAGCGTACCACTGCTGTAAGACCTCACGACCAGGACGTCCTCTCCAAGCCGAGCGCCGCCGGCCCTGACCTGGTCGCCCTCATGTACCCGGCTGCCTGAGCCGGAGCCACCTGAGATCCTGCAGCCTACCCCAGTCGGCCAAACACCCGGACGGACACCAGGCCTGCTGCTGCTATAAGACACCGCCGAGTCGGCGCATCGTGATGACGGGCTGAGCCTCAACAATTCACCGACGTTCTTCCTCTCCACACCCCACAACCAAATACATCATCGCACCCACCGGCCTCCAGCCCCCCGCCGCCTCTTCGCCAACTTCCTTCACTCCTTCACCCACCACTTTGTCATGACGTCCTCTTACCTATCCATGTCTACCGGTCACGGGCCGCCCGGACAGGAGATGGGAGAAAGCCACCATGCCGCGTTCGACCGCTTCAAGCCTGCAGCGAAGTTAACTTTGATGCGCTATTTCCAGGACCTCCAGAATGCTGAGATTCCACCGAGTCCTGTTGCCCCGCGCTACCACACCGGACGCCTTCCCAACAGCAAGGCCGGTGATGGTAAACCCAGACTGCTGTTAATGGGTCAGAGACGGTGAGTCACGCGCCCTGGTGATTTCTGACGTGGGATTGCGGTAGTAGTGGCTGTGGCGAGGAGGGTTGTACTGCAGCAGCACGATATTGATTAGTGTTGCAGGAGCGGCAAGTCATCGATATCTAGCGTCGTCTTCCATAAGCTCCCTCCGAGTGAGACGCTTTACCTCGAGACGACTACCCGTATCAAGAAGGAGTCGATGCAGTAAGTAGTCGGACTGTGGGGGTGCACGTCGCGACGTCGAATTGACCCGGTGCAGCTCTTTCATGGACTTCCAGGTCTGGGACTTCCCCGGCCACCTGGATTACTTCGATCCCGCTTTTGACGTGGACAACATCTTCGACGAGATCGGTGCCTTGATATGGGTCATCGATGCACAGGACGAGTATCTGGATGCCATTACCCGCCTGAACACCACCATCCTCAATCTGCAGCACTCATACCCCAACATCAATGTTGAGGTTTTCGTCCACAAAGTCGACGGCCTCTCAGAGGACTACAAGAGCGACACGTACCGAGACATCATCCAGAGAGTGCAGGACGAATTGTCGGATGCCGGATACGAGAACGCGCCTGTCAGCTTCTACCAAACCAGCATCTACGACCACTCCATCTTCGAGGCCTTCAGCAAGGTCATCCAGAAGCTGATTCCCCAACTTCCCACGCTGGAATCTCTGCTCAACAGCCTCTGTTCCACTTGCCGCATCGAGAAGGCGTATCTGTTCGACGTCCTCAGCAAGATCTACATCGCTACGGACACCAGCCCGACGGATATTGGCAGCTACGAAATCTGCTCGGATTACATTGATGTGGTCGTTGATGTAAGCGAGATCTACGGATGGGATCGTCCGGATGAGAACGGACACACGGATGGAGACATCGATGAGACGGGCAACAATGATGCAGAGAGCTTGATTACCATGGAGAGGAAGGGAAACAACTACCTCTATCTGCGGGAGATCAACAAGTAAGTAACCTGCGACGTGCCAGTAAACAGCACCAGTCGGTTCTAACAGCAGTGCAGGTATCTTGCTCTCATCTGCCTGATGGGCGAAGACAGCCCAGCAGAGAAGAAGGCTCTGATTGACTACAACGTTGGAGTCTTCCAGGAAGCTCTTGCACAGGTCTTCCCCAGGTAGAGGTCATCTCAACCTGTAAGCTTCCTGTAGATGTCGCCTTTTTTCAATTATCCGGAAACATTCGACGAAATCAACGATTGGAGTTGGGAGGAAGGCCAAAAAAAGATGGACTACTTGATTCAAATACCAGAAAAGTCTAGGGTTGGGAGGGAGGCAGCATAGAATTATGGGTGGGATTGATGAGTGCGAACCGCACGTGAGAAGCGGGCTCGCAAATCTGGTACGATTACGAAGTGTACGATCTTTTTTAGCAGCGAAAGACGTCTGCCGTCGTGGGTGGGTGGAGTGAGAACATTGGGGAATCATATGTAGACAAGCGCAGGATTTCGCGGAGAGAGATTCCTCTCATTCAGCAGGCCGCAAGGGAGAACCACAAGATGTGTATTCGAGTTAAAGCTTGCATATTACACACTATGATAACGCTTCAAACGACCAGGTGAGGTTGAGAAGAAGATACCAACAAAATAAAATTTCCCGAGCGCGCCTCGTGGATGGTACGGCCCGGCTGATGGGAAAGCCCCGGGGGGCATCCCCCAGCGATCGCCAGACGCCAGAGATCCCATTACCATGGTTCGGACACAGCCGCCTCTTTTTCTTTTCTTTTCTTTTTCCTGTGGCTTGCAGGATGGGGGTAAGGGCGCTGGGATCTTCTTATCGGGAGAAAACAAGGCGGTGCAAGGTGACAAAGAGACGGGGCGAAACAAGAGGGCGGAGCAGCGCCTTACTTATCATCCAATTGGAGGCGAGCGATTAGAGCCTTGTTGACGAATTGCGCGACGCGAGTCAGCCCGCGTTTGGAAATCGATGGAAGCGAGATGGTCGCTATTTTTCTTCTAGAAGCCTCGTCTTTTTCTTTGGGGGGAGAGCTGTGCTGCCCCTCTCCCCTCGGGATTTTCGGAGATAAAGGGCTGTTGTTAGGGAGGACGGGGTGAAACAGACGAGGGAGAAGAAATAGAGAGAAAGGGCGTGCGTAAGCGGGTTGCTGCTGCGGGACTCCCGAGATATCTGTCCACTCCCTTGGTTGCTATTCTGGTCTCCACGTCACCTTTTTCTTCACGAGCTCTTTTTTGTACTCTTCGACTTCTTCATTGGTTTGTTGCGGCTTGGTGATTTGAGTTTCGTATTTGCTGTGCGCATTGAGGCGCTGCGGAATCAAACGTCATCACCCTGTGGGAAGCTCTCGGAGTCCGAAAAGCTCCATCCACGTAGCTCTACCTAGCTACGAGCTCCCCCATTCGCGATTCGAAAACGTCTTGTGACGACAACCAAGAACAGCAGGCCTCAGGCCTTGCATCTCCCGTTCCCTTTTTTCGACTAGAACGCGCGTAACTGAACGACTCCCGAGTGCCGGATACTCGGGATTGGCAACGCAGCGCATATACGACGTGGTCTCCCCACCCGCCCGCCGCCGTCACCTCTGCCCACGAGATAAAAAGGCCCCAGGCCGCGCAAAGACGCTAACGGCGCTTCTTCCGTCCTCTACGACACGCACATATACGCGCGCGCACGCGTGCTCGCCCGGCTGGTCGAGAACGGTCCAACCGCATAGCAACACCAAAGAGACCTCTCGGAAAACGCCCCGTCCGTCGACGAATTGCACGCAACCGTACACGTATCCCCCGCGATGACAGAAGTCAAGGACTCCTCCCCCCCTCCACCAGGGGCAGCGGCGAGGAATAATAATACAAGCAACGAGAAGAAGGAACGAGGCAGGAGCAGCAGGAGGGCGTCGTCGCCGGAAGCGGACGACATCGGCAAGGTGACGGTGCTGGACGTGCTGCGGGTGCTGGGCGGCGTGCTGCTGCTCAACTTCGCGCTGAGCTGGTACATCACCGGCGAGTCGTTCCTGTGGGGGTGGCGGCCGTGGTTCTCGCGGCCGGATGGGTTGAGGGCTTGGTTGGTGAGTTTGTGTTCACTTTTTTTCCCCCCTCTGGTGATTTCCTTGAGGCAATTCGTGAGTGGGGGGAAGGGGAAAGGAAGAGCGGGAGAGGAGGTTGTGAGCAGAGAGACTGGAGTGGGAATAATTCGCAGGAAGAAGAGAATGTGAGCAGATTTGGAGAGACACGGCCAATTGCTGACTGGGGGCACACACACAACAGAGAGGACCCGTCCTCCTCACAGACGAGCAGCTCGCCGCCTACGACGGCTCCGACCCCTCGAAGCCCATCTACCTCGGCCTCAACGGCACCATCTACGACGTCACCCCCGGCAGGCATTTGTACGTGAACCCCCCACACCACTCTACTCATACACACCCACACAAGGACAAACCCCCACAGCTAACACCAACCAATCAGCTACGGCCCCGGCGGCGGCTATCACTTCTTCGCCGGCCGCGACGCCGCGCGCGCATTCGTGACCGGCTGCTTCGACACGGACCTGACGCCCGACCTGCGCGGCGCCGAGGAAATGTACATCCCCATCGACGACCCGGAGGAAGAAGCCGCCCTCACGCCCGACGCCATCGCGGCCCGCAACGCGCGCGAGCGCGAGGAAGCCCGCAAGAAGGTCGACTCGGTCGTCGAGGGCTGGGCCCACGTCTTCGCCGGCGGCACCGGCAAGGAGTACCTGGCTGTGGGCAAGATTGTAAGGGAAGAAGGCTGGCTAGAGCGGTTGCCGCGCAGGGAGCTGTGCGATAAGGCGGCCGAGCTGCGGCCGAAGGGGAGGGTTAAGAAGAAGAAGAATAAGGGTAAGAAGGAGGAGGGTGGGGGTAAGTAGTGATTGGCGTGTTTGAGGTGAAGTTTGGCTGTCAGGTGGTGTGGGTAGGAGATGGTATAAGGTTATTGAGTGTAAATATAGCATTTTGTATCCGCATGTAGCATATTTGAGTTATCAACCAGCACTACAGAGTTAAGAGCTTAAGAAGTGGATCGTCCGGAATGCTTCAACACTGAGGCATCAGGTGACCGACTGGCTTGATGCAAGTCCTACAGTGCCCTCTTGCAGCCGATAGCTAGCGTGGATTTGTTTTTTGCGCATGTTATGGGTAGTTGAAGCTATCGTCCGGATGTGTATGTAAAATTAAAAATTCGACATTCTCGTCTGGATGATAGCTTCAGCTACCCACATGGTATTTTTTTTAGGCAGAGCTGAGGTATAGTTACACTATGTTATCGGCTGCGAGAGGGGCTGTACGTCGATGCTGTCATCGCCATTCAACTTCTTGAAGCACACTTTACTGAAAGGGACGTGCAAGCGGGGAAGACCCCTCACGAATGCAGATCATCACGGGTAGTAGGACGGGGCACATCATGATATTTTTTGGCGACGAAGAATCTCAGAGTCCCATTTAGCATCGCGGCCTTATGTAGAGTATTGACTGTTTGTCAAACTCAAGCGTGAATTCCCATCACGTTCTGGTATTTTCGTCCGTTCACATCCCATCGGAACTATTTATCACAGAAAGTAGTCCGAACTTTTTTGTCCCCAATTTTCGTTTGGTTCCTTCAAAAGTGATTTCCCGAAAGATTGGTAGACGCCCTCATAATGGAAAGACCCGCTTTGGATTCTGAACCGCAAAAGGAAACCCGTTCATCACGCCGCCATTTTCAGTCACACCGGTACATTTACTCGGAACCGACAGCACGAGCTGGAAGTCATGTTAGCGACAGCCCTTGCAATCCGCGGGACCTCCACCGCATCCCACCAGCGTCTAATTCGAGCGGAACCGAGCCTGTCGAACGACGACCGAATAGGAAGGGGCGAGTCGACCGAGCGGGCGTAGGAGGGGGTGCTACTCACTGTAGACCTGGAGCTTGCTGTGACCGACGACCTTCTTGATCTGGCCCTTCTCCTCAAGGTCGGCGAGCGCCTTCCTGGCGAGCGAGCCGTTGATCTTCAACCTATCGACGAGGGTGGCGACGGTGATCAGGCGGTACGACTGGACATCCTTCTGGAGCTTGTCGTTGGTGGTCTTGTCGAGGACAACGGCGTGCTGGGCCTTGTCCTTAACTGCAGTGCGGAAAAAGTCACGTCAGCGCTGGTTGCTCTTCATTTCTGGCCTCATCCGCCGCTCATTTTGGAATTTCGGCCGCGGTGCGTGTGCTTGGCGCGTGTGTGCGATATGGGGTGAAAACGGGGCTTGGGGACGAGCGGCTGCGCGGCTCGCGCGAGTGAAAGGGTTTTCGCGATGATTTTTCTGATTTCGTGCCGGGCGGGGGATGGGGTGAGCGGGCGGCGGTGGTGAACGTACCCTTTCCCTTAGACCACTTCTTCTTCTGCTTCTTGCCTCCGGTAGCAGCGGGAGCCTGTTGCAAAGGTGGTCAGCATGGCGAGGGCGGCAGCGGTGCTGGGCGGGCGTACCATTTTGATCGATGTCGAAAGTCGGAGGTTGTCGAGGTCAGGTTCGGACGGGCTGCGCGGGTGGTGCTAAAGTCGCTTGTCGAAATTCATTGTGGCTGACATAAGCGCGGAACAAGCGAGCCCCGGCCGCAGCCCTCGCCGACTCCTCGTCACCTGCCTGTGATGCAAGAAGCGACGATCTGATCGCACGCCCGCCTCGCAACCCCAGATGCACCCAGCCATTGCGCGCCGCTGCTGCGCCAATGCGGCGTCAGCCGGCTCAGCAATGCCGCTGCATTCTCTCCAGAATCCGGGAATCACGTTTTGGGTGCCCCCGGCGAGGCTGCGCATCGCCAATTGGCCTGCCAATCGCGGAGATGCTGCCGCAGAATGCTCCCTGGCAACGACAACAAAGAAAAAGAGACGTCTCGCTCGCAGGCGGCTGGCAATCTGCCAGGATGCGACACAACCGTCCACGAGGCTCGCGCAGCTTGCAACCTCCCTGGCCGCCACGGGCCCTTATCGCTGCCGCACCGCACCCCATGACCCCAGAGCAACACGCATAGCTCCATGCAATCCGCATCCATCCTACTTGCCAAAGCCGCCACAACGTGCGTTAGGCCGCCTGCAGCCTGCATCGTATCGCTTGCATCGGCCTGGCCATCGATCTTACATGTCGGCCCTGTGCCGTGAGTTTGACTGCTGGCCGTCGTGAGCGCTGTCGAAACAATTGCCAACCGCCCCCCGAAGCATAGGTAAACAGAGCGTGCGTGCGCTGCGCAATTGGCGTTGACAAAAAGGAAAAAAGGGGAGAGACACCACGACATCGATCAGCTGCCCGATATGTCATGCGGTATGACTCCATCCGGTATGGGGGCAACGCCCAGAACGGTTATGAGGCAACCAAGGCGGCTGCGAATTGCATGCTTTCATGCCGTCCACACACCACAAGAGCCCATCCGCTCTCCACACCACTCCATAGCCGCCCACGCCACAGCCCTCCCACCCCCCATGCACCGCGCCTAAACAGACACGCCCCTCACCAATCATCAAGCCACAGCATTACCGAATAAATGGCCGGGCAACCGTGGCGCCGGCAGCCACGCTGTATCAACGGGGTGGGAGACACTTTTTAGTGTGGGCATCGAGCCCACAGCCTCGTGCCCTCGTCGCGCCCCCCTCCCCTTTGCGATGATAAGCATCCGTCTCGCTGCCCTCTGCCTTTCCCCTCTTATTCTCTAGTATCTCAATATGATCCATGCGATATTGATGTCCGGTCGGCGCTCGAGCGGAAAGCGGTCTTCCCGGCTAGAGAAATGATGTTTTGCGTGGGCGGCCGCCCCTTGGTCGCTTGCAAGCGCGCGTGCGCGCGTATCGCATTGAAAGCATATTGAAAGATTAATGCTCATTCGCCGAGCGAAGCTAGTTCTCTGTTTGGCAGGACGGCCCGGCTATAATCATATTGTTCGAACGGCAATGATGAAAGAGGTCCATAGAATGAGATCCGTTCACCACCCCCACCGATCATCGGCATTTCTGGGATCGTGGACCCTGGCTGATACATACGTATGCATGTGACTAATGGGTGCTGGATAAAAAAACCGAAACCGGCAGCAATTGTTGGCCGACCGGTCTGTAGTTGTTACTAGCCCTCTTCTTTGCTTGTGCTTACTACGTGCCACAATAATGTATGTGCGTTGGGCCTAAGTACGTACATATACATGCTGCATGTCTCTTCCACTTTAGCGTAACGCAAAGAAGACCGGCGTGAGTTGTTGCTGGTCAATGCAAGATGCGGATGCTGAAACTTGTGAGACGCAAAAAAATCTCCACTCACCGATCAAGGCCCGGCGGAGTGGATAGCAGAGACGCACGATTAAGAGGAGGAAACATGAGAGAAAAAAAAATTAAATCCCCTTGCTGCCAGGTTCTGAGGCTTGCATATTGAAACCTGCGGCTAGCCTTTAGCCACGAGGACCGCTTCTCCACCCCGCTCCCGGTCAGAGACAAGGACCAATGGCACGCCTGACCTGACGAAAGTACACCAATGACGGCTGCGCTTGTTGCTCCTGTTTGTGAGACCCTCGTTGAGCCGCTTCAAAGGGTGTGGTCCCTTGGCCTATCCGGGATTCCGCTGCTGCATCGTGTGCGAGGTCCGTCGACGCGACGGCCAGATGCAGGCGACACCACCCCCACTTACAATAAACACACTATCACAGCGCATTTCGATTGACACCATCTTTTGGGTATTGTTGGCAAATTCGCTTTTTGATTCCTGCTAGAGCTCTCACAACAAAAAAAAAAAAAAAAACCAGAGTCCCACCCCGTAATTTCCAATGCCTGAGAATTAGAACGGTGTTCGACAAAAGGAATAGCAAACCGGAAAAGCACAGGAATGTGATGAACCCCCCCAAAAGAAAAACCAAACGAAAGGACACTGTGGCCAGCCTTGCCCTTGTTCTAATGCCTCCTCCTGTTGCCATATGAGCACACGATACGTTGAGATGAAAAGGGAAAACCAGTGAGGGAAGAATGAACACGAAAAGGAAAACGGAAGAGTCAACCACGCGCCATCGCAAGGACGTTCAAGACTGCACCAACACCTACCGCAAACAAAAAATACCGCTGATGAAAATAGCGGGTGACTCTTAAATGAGAGGCATGTGGGGAGAAAGAGAGGATGAGGGAAAAGAAGACATTGCCCAGGATGTCTATCTAGAAGCCTTCCCCCCCAATCAAAACATCCTTCTTTCTGCAGCCCATCAATGTACTGCGTTCCTTCGCCCACTCCAACTTACACGCACGAAGAATTGCTAGAGAACTGTTTATCGAGAGACGCACTGAGAAAAAGGAAAGAAAGAGACCCTCGCTTGCAGAAAACGACCCAGTGACACAAAGCAGACGCAATAAAAAGGGAGAGAAAACTTTCGTCGTACCCAGAAAACGAAAAACGAGATTGCCACTCGTAAATGCAGCTGAAAAAGGTCCCCCGAACAAAGTAGAAAGAGGTTGTTTGTTTTCGCCAAAGACGCCCGAGTTCCTTGTGAGGATATGCGGTCATTAGAAGAAATGTGTGTGAGGCTTCGACATCTCATGAACTTCCATTTCCTGCAATGACGTTAGTGATCTAGACTTGCTGATTGGACGGCAACAGTACGTACCATCTTGAAAGTGTTGAGTTCCTCCTTGATCTGTTGAGCGAGCAGCGGCGTGAGACGGTTGCAAGTCGCAATGTCTCCCCGCCTGTCATACTCGGAACTGGACCAGGCATCGTGGAATTGAATGCGAGGGCTGAAGCTGATGTTGCGAGGGCCACCGTGGGGCGTGTTGGGAAGACTCCGGGAGCTCCCGGCCGCAAGACGAGAGGCGCCCACGAAGTAGTCGTCGCCTGACAGAGGCAGGTTACCGGGCCTGTTGTCGTCACCGGGCGTGCTGGGTGCACTGGAGTTTGGTGTGTCGTGGTTGTGCGTAAAGCCGGGAGCGCCATCCGCAGGGCGAACCTGAGGTGAAGGGCTGTCTGTACCGGTTCCTATATCTGTTAATATTACCACCAACTTTGCGGATGTCTTTGCCGACTCACTCTTCAAGATTCCCTTTCTGACGGCAGCCAAAACCTCAGCACGCTCCCTCTCGCCACCCATAATGCTTCTTCTCGAGTCACCGGCACCATTGACCGATGAGGGCCGCTCGGACACTGAAGAGGCCTCGAGAGAGTTACGCTCAAGTCTAGGGTAGCCAGTGCCACCACCCGCCTGCTCCGCCGCGCTTGCATTAACATTCACCTTCTCCCTCTCAGCCTCCACATTAACCATCGACACCTGGCCCACAGAGGCTTGAACAGCCGAATCCGCGGCAGGAACACCGATGACGGATTTCGGCCTGAACAATCCCTTCAACGAGCGACCACCCTTCTTCATGCCCTTGCCCATCTTCCGGAGCATTACCGATGCAGAAGATGCAGTGGATGAGATAGACAAGTTGTCGGTAGAACTCGAGAAGACACCTCCCTGACCAGAGTAGATGCTGTTGCCAATACCAGCAGCTTCCTGCTTCGCGGCAATGGCTGCATCTTCCGGATCAATCTCTTCCTGCTGTTGACCCTTTTGGTGCATCCGTGCCGACGAGGCATTCTCTGCGGAGGCCTTACGAAGCTCAGCCGCGCTGCCGAAAGAGAATGCCCTCCTCAGGCGTGACTTGACGCCCTTCTCTTTCTCGTTCAGAGCTGCGAGATGTTGAGCAGCAGGGCTGTTGGCTCCCGCAGTAGCGTCGGTAACAGACGCTTTACCAGAGCTGCGTGGAGGTTCGGCGTCGGAGGCGGTTTTCGAGAGAGGTGACGGATTTGCTACACGCTTAGTTGCGTCCGTAGAAGAGCCCCGGGCGGGTACGTTTGGTGAGCGAGATTCCTGTCCAACTTTGGGAGAAGCTGGGCGAGCAGAATTTTGTGCATTGTCGCGCTTCGACTAAAAATTCGTTAGCGCTCGAAGGCGTAGAAAATCATGGGTGCAACATCACTTACGGAAGAAGGTCTTGTCGAGTTGCTCGCCGAGGAGATGCTCTCCCCACTGTTGTTCTTGTGAGCGCCGAGCTTAGCGTCCTGGCGTTGTTGCGGAGGAGCCCAAGACGGGGTTCCTTGCTGGATTGTGACACCCTCGAAATTGTTCAAACTTCTCCGCCTGTATCTCTTTGCCTGTTCCGAGTTTGACCTGGGTAATACGCTATCATCCATGCTGGACGTCCTGTTGTGACCCGGACGAGGGTTGGGAGCGTTGCTCTTGTAGAGGTGAGCGACGCCTGCCATGCCGGAGCCTGACGGGGCGGCCGACTTGGACTCTTGAGGCAATGACGGGCTGTTCGGTCCGGAGGTATTGCGAGAGCGACGGTATCGGTCCGGGGAGGTTTTCGCGGGGGCGTCGAAGGAAGTGAGCGTCAGGTCCGGGACCGACGTCGACAGGTTGATGGCCGACAGTTGCCGCGACGAGTCGGTGCTGGAGCTGGCCGACTTGGTTCGCTGGTGCGACAGCGAGGAGTCGTCTTTCGAGCCAGAGCGCTGGCGTGTGGACGATTGGTTGGAGGAGGACGAAGAGGCGGTCGAGCCCGAGGACGACGAGGGGTGGGTTGCGTGGCCCTGCTTGGTCGGGGCAAGGGTGGGCGAGAAGGCCTGGGCCTGCGAGTAGGGGTTCACAGGAGCAGAGGTCGAGCGGTTCTCCTGGCGCAGCTGGGGCGTCTGCTGGAAGGCATATGTCTGGACAGGCGTGGCCGAGGAGCCTCTGTACCCTATGCCGCCGCCGGAGGTGTTGTAGTACTGGGTGCGAGGCATGTTGGAGGACCGGGACGACGACGACTGATGGTGTGACTGCGCGTCGCCCGAGGACGAGGAGTGTAGCATAGCGATAGAGGAGTTCGGCTGGGTTATGGGCGCGAGTACCTCAGCCATCTGAGCGTAGAGGCCGGGCGTGGAGGCTGCAGGGTGGACTCTAGTCTTCCTGGCACGGTGCCTGGGGACGACAGTCGGGCAGGCCAAGGATCGACTGCGCAGCGGTCTGGTTTCGGCGGCGGCAACGTCAGCAGCGCACGCGACAGCGGGCAGGTAGGGCGGCGCGAGGTCGTGGGGAGGGCTGGCGTGAGGCGGACAGGGTGGGCGCAGGTGCAGGAGAGCGAGCGTGAGGCCGGAGGAAGTGAAGTTTACGTACCCCTTTCGCTAGAACGCAACGAGCACAGTCGGGCGGGGATTACTCCAATGGGCGCAAGGAAAGGTACGAGCAAGGTCTATTAAAACAGGTACAGAAGGCAAAGCGGCCGGCCGTGCTGAGGCGGCGGATTGGGGTGATCGGTCAACGAGAGCGAAGTGTGTAGCGCGTACGGGCCCCCGAAGAGGCAGCGATGGCTTGTCAGGCCTGCATTGGACGGCGGGAACTCGGGCGGGCAAACAGCACAACGGTAGTAAGAGAAAACACAACGACAATCCAAGACGGGGGAGACGTAGGGCGGTGCGTGGTGGACGGCGGCGGGTGGGTTTGGGTGAGGAGGCGGCCGTCGTTAGGTAGAAGGGGTGAGAGGCCGACTAGCGCAATTCGAGCGCCGGGCTGGCTAGGTATTCGCGTTCGGTGCGGGCATGGGCATCGCAATCCACGCAACGGCCGCCCTGCCCGGCCGTGCGCCCGCGGCCGCGAGCAGCAGAGCAGCTGTCCCGCCGGCCCAGCGTACCAGCACATGCATCCGCAGCCGCAGCCGCAGCCCGCCCGCGCAGCCCGCGCCCAGCGCCGCTGTCTCGCGCCGAGGCCAGGAACGCATGAGGCGCGCCTTTGCTGGCCGTCGTGCCACGGCGCTGCTGGCGCACTGGCGTGCGCAGAGGCCGCAGGGCCCCTGTCGCGGCACTTTCGCTGCCCGCAGAGTCCTGGCTGGCTCCGCTCCGCTCGCGCAACACTCGTCCTGCGCAGCGCGCGGTACAGCAGCTGCAGCCTGCCAGCGAACGCCTCCACGCCCGCTCACCGACACGCCGCCGTATTGTGCGCGCTAAGCATTTCGTACAGCGGTGACGAGGGCCACTCGAGCCTTGCACCGCTGCTCGCCTGCCCGCACGCAGTGGGGCGCATGCCCGCCAATACGAGCTGCGAAAAGGGTCGCCCGCCCGCACGTCAAACGCATCCCATCTTCATCCATCGACGAGCCGGTCAAGCTTTCCGCCGCGGAATGCTGGAGGCGTGTGGAACCGCCGCACCCTCCGCGCCTTCTGGAACGAGGGCGAATCTCGTCGACGGCCGACCGGCGGCCACGGACCTCTCGCTCCAGCGCTGGCCATGAGCGCAGTATCAGTCGACCGCCCAGCGATCAAACACATCGCAATTCGCGCGAGTCGCGGAGTGGATTCTCAATGCGCAATCTCAGAGGGGGGCGATTATTTCCTCCGCCTCATCTCCGCCTGCCTGAGCGCCGGCCGGCGTCCTCATTGAAACAGGCGCACAGATAGGTCCACGCCCCCAGGTATATTGTGCCTGGCAGCGTGTGTGGTGGAGGATCAACCGGGCACTTTTCCCGCTCTGGCCGGCCGCTAATTATATCTTCGCCCGGAGAGGTCCCTTCTTTCGCCGCGGCCTTGCGTCACTGGCATGCTGCGTCGACGAACCTCGCCGCTGCTGCATCGCGGCCCAGCGCGAGCCGGCTTTCATGTGAGGCTGTCTCTGAGCCAGCGACCCGTCTTCCAGACGCCGCCGGGCAAGCCACAAGGCCTGCGAGTCGCCTGTGAATACCCAAAGCCGCGCCGCAGCGAGGCCAATCAGCGGCCGCGCCGGGCTCCCCATGGCGGCACGCAGGTGTAACATGCCCAAAGAGGCATCTGTACGGGGACCCAGCTCCCGCGTCGGGGGAGCGCCGGCGTGGGGCGCGGCGAAGCATGTGCGGTGGCGAGCAAGAAGACGGACGGCCTGAGCAGCAGCACAGCGAAGGCGACAGAAGAACGGAGGAGAGTCTGGGCCTTGACACGTCGTTACGTACATGCCGGCTGGAGCCGAAAGCAGAAACAGAGCCAGACACGCAAGGTGTTCCTTGGCCGGCCGCTCGATTCCCGCCGTTCCACGAGTCTTCTGGCTGCGGAAGCAAATTGCGTCGGCCGTGAACGGGCACTCGCAGTCGCTGTGAAACCGATCGACCGGCCCTCCGCCGAGTCGCTGGGTCGCAGAGGCCAGGATGGCCATTGTTGGCCCCCGTCCTGAAATCTCCAGCGCTTCTTCTTCTCTTTCTTCGTCACCAAACCAACGATCCGCCCTGGGGGCACACGACACAGGCTGACTGACAGCAGCCCGCCCGTTGACCCGGGTTTGTTCAGGGAAGACGGGCTCCCTTGCGCCGTCTGGCCGCGATCCGGCAGCGTGGATCTGCCCTAGCCTTCAGGATAACTTTCTCTCCGCCTCCACCCCTCCGCCATGGACCATTCGGCTGCCTTCTCGCCCAGCGCGACACGTAATGCTCATCGCGGGGATCGGTCGTCAGCCGCAGGCGCAGCGTCTCGAACGCGAAAAGAGCGCACTCTCCAAGAGCCGGCTGCAGCCCGTCAACAGTTCGCGCGGCTGGAGTGTGACAGCTGCCCGGCCTGAGTGGAGGAGGACGCCTGGCGACGACACCGTGTGCCGAACCGCAGGGATGTGTGCTGATGTCCCGCAGTAGCCTCGACGCCTCGCAGAGTCCGACCAGCAGCGCTTGGCGGCCCGCTGTCGACACGGCACTGGAGCGTCGGGAGAATCAGCTGCGGGACTCGGAATGTTTCTGAAACGACGCGAAAGTACGCTGATGACGACGGATCTGCGATTATCGCAATCAACGTTTGGCGCCGGCCGCGCGACGATTCTTTAGCCTAAGCTACCGTTGAGATGGCAGGACAACGCTCGATCGGCAATAAAGCCAGCGGCCTCCCCGCAGCGGCCTCCCTGCTTGCCAGCCTCTGGAGGATTGGCTCCTGCAATTCCCAGTCGCTTGGCACCTCAACTCTTGTTTACTTTTTGCTCCTTTGCCCGCGATCGTCGCACCACACTGAAGAGTCCCTGCAGCGGGCGCGGCGCACTCCACGAAAGCCATGGAAGAAGAGCGGGCAGCCAACCTCCGGGAATGCATGGCACAACGCACGTCTCCCCGTCGACTGAACAGCACTCGGAACGATGGTTTGCCGCGCTGCATCTTTGTATTCCCTGGAGTCCCGAAGCCCTGCCGGGCGTTGCTAACGTTTTGCGGCGCGGCAGGCATTCAGCTGCGCTTCGACGAAAGCGGCCCACCTTGAGTCGCGATGCCTGCCTTCACAGGCAACGCTTCTCGCGCCTGCACTGTTCCGAGTCAGGCTCCATCGGGAGCCAGGCCAGATCGTGACCCGGTCACCGCTTATCTTTGACATGGCGGGTACTATCCATGGCGCGGATCGAAGGACCCTTTTCCGTGGACGCCGTATCCAGCACATCCGCCTGACCATCGTGCGTTCCCGATGCCGCAGACCCGCGAGATGCGCCGCTGCCGGTTGGCCAGTTGTCCTACACGCTGGCAGGTCACGATCGATGCCGTCTTGATTATTCGCAAGGCACAGGGCCTGCTCGCAGCCGCATCCGACATGGCTGTGCCGTGTCAGAGCGAAGCAATATCTCCCACGCGCACGCGGACATGCACGTTGTTTCCTCCGATACAATATTGACCGTACCAACACCCGCCTCCTCCATGCAGGAAAGCTTGCGCTGATCGCAGCAGGCATTGTGACTCGCCCGCCGCCGGATGAACGTTGTTGCTCTAACCAGGCCGCTTGGATACGTCACCTTCAACATCAAAGCGTCGCCAGCCTCGCTGCCGAACCTCCCTTCCCCCACTCCCAAAATGAGGCTGCGGCCTCAGGGTCCGGTGTCGCAATCGACGTCCAGTTGAGTCAGTGTCCGGTCTCCACCCCTCTCCACGCAGTTCTGCGATCCGCTTTGTGGACGGCCAAGCCGCAGCCCGCTGGAACTATTCCCCCCTAGCCGTTTTCATCGGCGCGACACACGTCCTTTTGGGTGTCGTCTCCGATGCCCGCACCTTAAGTGTAAAATCTATCTCCCGCATCGGCGTCGCTTCTCCTTTGAGCCGCGATGCTCAGACTGACAGGTAAACACACTCCCACGCTGCTAGCTGCAGTTGACCCTGCATCGAAGCTTCTGTCGCAGCTCAGAGTTGAGCCGCGCCACGCGAATGCTGTCCCTACAGCCACACGGGAGCTCAATGGCACCCAGTGTTTCACACATGGCAGCGCCTTCGGTACCGCGCTTGCTCGTCTACTGCAAGGGTCGCGGGCCATTCCCAATGTTTCGCTTCGCCCGCCGATTTGATCTTAGGTCCGAATTTTGCTACATGTTCATCGGTGTCTATCCGATCGCCTTTCCTTCCGAACCTTAACACCTTGTCTGGTAAAGCTGATCCTGGTGGCTGTCCCTTAAGCTTATAATGGTGACACTACCGTCTACGTCACGCCACGTAACCGACTTTTGGGACCAGTGGTTTTCCGTGCATCTGAGCACGAGATCGCAGCATTGCGGGGGTGCTCGCCTCGAGCAACATCGCTTTGTCGCCAATTGATAGAGCATTTGCATGCTGGTGAAGGCGTGCTGCATGGCGACAATCCGGACCAATGAATGCTCGTGCCTTTGATGCAGGAGGACGCTGTCGGTGAGCCACATGGAACGAGCCGCGCGCCAATAGTTTCTGATCCGATGCTCTACTCTCATGCCCGCTACCAATAATCTGAGTTTTCCTTTCTTCACCGCGTCGTATCCCGACTGTAAGGCTAGCAGCCAAGACCCGTATTCAGCTACCGAGACCCGCTGTCGCTGCGATCGCTCAGGGTGCTTGTTACTCTCCGATGCGACTTCGTCTCCGTCGCTCCATCTCCAATCGTGATCGCCGTGGGCCAGTGGTCGAACCTCAACACCGGTTCCGGTGACGTAAAGAGGCTATTCTTGGTAGCACAGCCTATAAGGAGGCGGAAGATCCTCACGAATACGAGCCTACCCCAGTGTTCAACATCGACTCAGATCTCCTGTGTCTTCATGCTATAAGACCTGCTAATGCTGTGTACGGTGTCGAGAAGCGAGATCGGCACCTTTCAGCCTGTGTTGACACGCCGCGTGGGAACAACCAAGATTCGTCAACTTCTTTCGGCGACAGCAGACAACACACTCATACTATTCTTGGGAGCATATTCTCCACCGATGCTCTTTTTTGGAGTAGAATGCCAATGCGACAATTCAAAAAATATCCTGATACATGCCATGCCCCTTGCACGGGCCTTTCTTCTCTACTCGCCAGCAGGATTCATTGACAATAAGTATTTGCACTCAGCAATAGTAGACCTGACTGCAGTCGTTTTATTTGCTCCACACCGCTCCTGTGGGCACAGGACTTTCGGCCATAGGAATTTCCCGTGTCATGCCACTGGGGATATTTATCTCGCGATCGCGGAGGACTGCGGAGTCAAGGTGCCACTTGGATTACCTAGCGCCCATGGAGCGAAGCGGATGACGACCGGATTCTGCACAGACTTCCATATTGCTCTCTCGCCATGGTGGATTCCCTCCTCGTCCCGAGGTGTTTTTGGTGGGCAAATCAAGGCCCAAGAGAATGGAATCCGCATTGTGGGAAAGGCTCCGAACTATTGGCCATAGCGCCCGTCCCGGGACGCGTTTTCCATCCCGGATGACGCTCCGTAGGCCGGACGTTAGGTACCCACAGCTCGGCTACGCTTTTTCTTCAAAGCGAGCAATGTCTCGCAGGCGCACTCCTGCGTGGTCCCGAAGGCTGGAACCTGCGTACTACCGTAGCGAAAGCGTCCAGCGGGGGAATGTCAGCCGAGGGAAGAGAGTGTTTCCGCCCACGAGGCGCTTTTCTTCACTCACGTCTCGGTGAGCATGCCGCAAAAAAGATGCAGGTCTTGCTGCCACCGACGACTGGACTCGAACGCTTCCGTTCCGTCTCACGCTCGTGCAGCAGCGCGTGCCGGTTACGCACTGGGGAACTGTCCCCTGCATGCGAACTCAAGAGAACCCGTTGTTTGAGACACAGCCTGCCGGCTCCTTCCCTTCGGCTGCACGCGTCCCCGCCACCTGTCGGGCTGTCTATCCTCCTTTGTGGCTGTTCTATTGTCTGCTGCGAGCTTATATCATGTGCCAGCTGATGCTGTCGCGTCTCAAATCCGACGCCCTCTGTCGGCATGCCCTTTAAATGGCTGCATTGCTGTTCCAGCAACCGCATGCGTGCGCCATGTCAGAGTTCACCGGTCAGAGCCACGCTTCAAGCAACTCCAAACAGAAGAATGTCCTGCAGCTGCTAATTCGATCATGTCATGATGGTTTCGGAAAGTCTTAGTTTTATTCATTACTGCCACAGACCGGTCACCCATTTCTGTTTCCATCTTCTCTCTCTTGTTCATGACTCTCTGCCTCATGTGTCACTGCAACTCCGTCAGGGTATTGCACAGTAACTCTGGCCTCTTCCTGCGTTCCTTGCGGCTCGACGCCCTGGTCTCCTTGCTGCTGTTGATTCGCACCGTCAGCTGACTGGATCCCCGTGGCTTCGGCTTGATTCTGCTGTCCTTCCTCTTCCTCTTCCTCTGTAACATATGCGCCAGGCATTGCTAATGGCGGACTTTGCTGCCGCTGCACTGGTCGTCCTCCACCACTTGTTCCAACTGGACCGCTTCCATGCTGTTGACCGGCTGTTCCAAAGGATTGCATTGCAGCGCCTCCAGTCTGGCCCATATGTTGCGCACCTTGCCGCAGAAACCCGGTATACACTTCGCTTGGCCCTGTAGCGGTCTCTTGAGCAGTTCTGTGTGTCGCATTGCTCGCACCTAGGCCGGTTTGCTTGACCTTCTTCCTTTTCTTCTTGTCCGGTACCATCCTTCTCGGGGATGGCCTTCGGCTTCGAGAATTAGGTGCAAACGCTCCGAAAATGCGCCACCCAAATACTGAAGTCTTCTTATCGCTCTTATCTCGCTTTGGAGAAGACGGCGGCTTCCGTTCCTCGAGGTAGGCCTCTCGAGTTGCTTGGGGAGGTGCTGCTGCCGTCTGTTGGAAATAACGCACACGTTGGTCGCGGTAAGCCATCATTCTCGTCACTGCTTCGCGCAAGCGCTCAGCTCTTACCGGTGCGCGATGGAAATTCATGGTGACGATGTAGGTGGCGCGAAACTCCATCTGGTTGATGTAATAGGTCACTTCTTGACGCCAGAACTCGAAATCGGAAGCTTGAGCGTCCTCATCACACAAGTAGGCCCATGCCTCATCGATATGCCGTCTTTCCGCATCCTCTTGCACTATGGGATCTTCGGCATCACCTTGGGCGGCTTGTGTTCCATCATATTGATACGGCGAGGTAACGGGGTCGGCTGGCAGCGGAACAACAGGTGTTGGGGTGTAGTTCAATGGGGCAGTTGACTGTCGGGCATAAGGCGGAGGGGCATATCGCAGGTCATGTAAGAATTGCTGGGTTTCCGCTGGTAGAAACGTAGGTGGCCCAAAGGTGTTCGGTGGAGCGGACTGAACCCCCCTACGTCGATTTTGTCCCCACAGCCTCCTAAACTCTTCATCGCCACGGACATGCATCCCAGGGGTATTATCCGTGTATCTCCAATGCCAGGGAGCTTCAGAGGGATTTGATTCCCTCTTATTCTCCTTCTTTTGCTGTCGGTTTCCGGGCGTTTTCTCATTGGATGTTTCTACCGGAGCTTGTTCCTCCGCTTGCTGTCCTGCTTGCTCTCCCGCTTGCTCCCGTTGGCTGTTCTGCTCTCGTGCAAGCTCCTGCAGTCTGGTTTGGGCATCTTGGGCTTGGGCTGCATTCCTCAGCTCCTCTTGGCTGGTTGCCGCTTCTTTTGTAGCCTCCTGCTCAGCATCAGGCTCCGCAAAAGTAACGTGCCGAACCGCCGCTTCTCCTGGTGATGGCTGTGGCGGCTGTTCTGTTGTTGGTTGAGGAGGAGGAGGAGGAGGAGGTGGTGGTGGTGGTGGTGGGGGAGGCGGAGCAGGTTGTTGAGGCTCATTTTCCTGAAGGATTGGGCTTTGCACATCGCCATCTGCTGCAGCTTGATGAGCACCGGAAGCTTCATTGTTGACAGCCTCCTGTTCTATGCCATTCTGCTCTGGCAGAGGGTGTACTGGTTGCTCAGGCGGCACCGGATTCTGTATTGTCGGTGGTTGTTCTTCTTGCGGTTGTCCTCTGGGATCTTCTCCGGTGGGCGCTTGTGTATTCGGATCCTGATATCCCTGCTCTTGCGTATATGCAGGCTCTTGAGGAACTTCCGGATGAATGGCCCCTCCATTGACATTGCTCGATGGCGCCGGCCCTGTTCGTGCAGCATTAGCACCAGGCACTCGAGCCGGAAGCTCCGTTCCTGGGACTGCTGCGGGCATTCCAAGCTCTTCAGGCTCTTGCACATCTTGCTCAGCTGTGTTTCGGTAGGCATTGGACCGGTTGCCAACAACTGGATACTGGAAATCACCTGGCTGTGGTGATGGATCCGCCGGGCCAGAACTGGGCCATCCTCCGTAACCATTCCAGGGATCGGGCGGTGGCGAAGGAGTCCTGGACAATGTCGGACTGTCACTTCCTTTGCCATAACGCCTGTAGCAGTAGACGTACAAGAGGACACCAATGATTATCAGCAGAAGCAAACAACCAATGATTACTCCAGCCTCTTGCTCGGTTGATAGGCCAGGAGGATTCTCAACAACTGAAACTCCGTCCACAGTTGTCGTTACCGGAATGGCGAGCGGCAAGGTCGGGGTATGGGTGGTGTTATTCCGAGTACTGTTGGCCTTTTCAACAACGGAAATAAGCGGCAAGGCTGTGCTGAGGCGTGCATTTGTGCTGCGCTGACTGACTAGCTCTCGAGGAGCAGCAGTGATCACAGGCATACGATGCGCGATGGACGGACTGCTCGCAATGGGCATGTGAGCCCAGAGCACGTCGCTGCTTTGACCATTCTCCACTCCCGAGGCCTGGGACACGAACGATATCTCGTCTTCTGGTCGACGCGGCTCATTCTCTCGGGTTCCAGCCTCGTTTCCCCTCTTCCTGCATCTGCATGAGGCTGCGCGAATAGGGTGCGGTGCATCGTCGCTTGCGAGTGGACGTACATGATCCAGTTGTCATTGCCCTATGATGCATAAGCGCTAGCCGCTCCCGACGGTCATTCGACCAGGGTGTCCAGCAAGATTGGGCGTTGGGCCTCTGTCCTGAGGCACTGCCACGATAGCTCAGCCTTCTCGATCAGTGTACATACAGTATCGGGCTGGCCCCCGGCGTCTGTGTTTCTTCGTTTCCAGGCAAAAGCACCAACAAATATGGGCTCCCAACGCACACCTGGCAACGGCGCGTATGCACAAATGTCCGACTCGCTCATCACACTTGCAAAGGATGCGGAGGTCCGCTTCGGAGCACATCATCCATGGACACTTGACTCACGCGATGAGGCAGCGAGTAAGCTCGCTGAGGAAGAACGCTTTGAACTGGCTATGGAGTACGAAAAGGAAACCTTACGGCGACGCCTGAGCATGAAAGATTCCGAGCACTCTCATGAGGACGAAGCAACTTGCGACAATCGGATGCGTCTGGCCCGTCACTATTCCGAAGCAGATAATTCCGAGGATGCCATCTATCAGCTACGCGCCGCACTACGTGCTCTCGAAGCACATGACCACATGGATTGGAAGAGGATCGTTCAAGCTCGTAACGATCTCGTCTACGAGTTGTGGGTGGCAGACCAAACAGAGACTTTCTATGAGGTGGTCGAAATCAGCATGAAGACACTGGATCAGGCTGTTCCAATCTTCGGAGCGGATCACGAAAGAATGATCGATTGTCGTTATAACTTGGCCAAAGCACTTGCTGGTATTGATCGTTTTGACGAGGCTGCCAATTATTTCCAAGAAAATATCGGAATCCTGGAGTCCATGGGTGTTGAGGAAAGAGCATGGAGGCAATTGGACGAGGCTCTGAGCAAGACGCGAGATGGTTTGGAGGAGTGTCTGACGGAACTATCAAATTTGTGCGGGTCAGGAAATACAAAAACTCAAGACGTCGAACCGAGGGGTCTGAGTTTGAGCTGCGCGTCGGAATACAAGCAAGAGCTGAACAACTCAAATCGACTCCTTCATGCAGCTGCAGATCCTTCAATGCAGCTACCGCTCCAGAACCTCCCGGAAACGAACATCACGGAAGACCAAGTCGAAGGAAATGCCGATTCAACCAGCATGGACGTTGATCAGAAAAAGGGCATCGAGGCTCTAACCGATGAATTGGAAACGAGAGCACCACCGCTCCTCCCGGATACCGCAGTTACACTGGCGGCCGAGGCCCAGACTGATGGGCCTCGTCCCAAGGGAATCAAAAGAAATGCCTGTCACAGATCGCGAAAAATTGACAAGCTTAAAGACTTATTTGAAGGTGGGCCAGTGCTACCGGAAGAGAGTTCGAGTAGGAAGAGTCCTACAGAGGAACGGGTGCACCCAGATCATGGGCTCGAGAAAAAGGAGGGTATAATGCCTTTCGGAGTTTCCAACCAGCAACGACAATTCAAGGCTGAATCCGAAGGACTGGAAACTGGTCTTTTGGAGCACAACGGCCCAAAAAGCTCAGCAGCAAGACCGGAAACGTCACAAAAGATCCATGTGAGCACTATAACACCACCAGACAGTCCATGCAACAGCAAATTTCCATTGAACATTGACGTGGAAGGACGCGAAATTACAGAGGATCAGGGAATTCCAGCCATTGCTAAAATCCCTGGTGAATGGCCGTTGGACACACTCGACGGCAATCCTTTAGGAAATCATCGCCACACACACTCAATGAGTGATATGCACTCTCAAGTATCGAAAGACTGGCAGAACGCCCTGGAACATCAACCGAGCAGGCCATCATCTGCTGCAGAAGTCGAGCAGACAAAGCGCAACCAGAGAGTGCCAAACGACGGATCTACGTCTGAAATCGCCCCCCATGCCACCGATGAATTCTTCAAAAAGCTCGAGGACCGCACGCACAAATTACTTGAAAAGGACAACGGGAACATTGAAGGCATCACCCACAAGGACGTGAAGATTGCGATATTGGATACAGGAATAGCGATGCAACCACCAGAAACGGAGCCGGAGGATGTAAGGAATGCCAGGGGCCAGATTGTCCCTGTCAAGTTCCCCGAGCAGCGTCTGCCACCGAGAGAAGATACAAACGGCCACGGCACACACTGCGCGGGAATTCTCTTCAAAGTTTGTCCATATGCGAAAGTCTACGTGTATCGCATCTCGGAAGGCCTTGATCTGGATCCCAAGGTTGTGGCAGCGGCTATACGTCATGCAGTCTCGAAGCGGAATGTGGACGTGATTAGTATGTCTTTTGGGTGGGAGGAGGACAACAGCGAAGAGCTTAGGGAGGCCCTTGAGGATGCAAAGACGAAAAAAGTACTCATGTTCGCAGCTGCATCAAACGAGGGTGGGGACATAGCTTTCCCGGCCAGAGCGGATGAAGTCATCGCCATCGATGCCGCCACTAAGGAGGGGAAACCTCTCGAATTCAACCCGCGAGACAACGACTATCAACAGCGCTTCACGGCCATTGGTGATGAGGTTTTGTCGGCGTGGCCGCTTTTCCCAGGTTCTGAGTTTACCTCCGGATGCAAGAGGATGTCCGGTACATCCGCCGCGACGGCTGTAGCAGCCGCGACAGCCGCCTTAATCCTTGAGTTTGCCCGCCAACCACCCCTTTGTCTAGCTCCAGAGGTAGAGCGGCATTTGAAGCAAGTGCGTGGCATGCGGCACGTTCTACGCACAACAGTGTGCAAGAAAAAGGACCGACACTCTAGCTTCACCCACATTGACATCACAACTCTGCTTCGGGGGAACCGCTTCCAACCCGATGGCGGCGACTGGCACAGGTGGACTTCACTGAGGATGAATGCTGCAAGAAAGATTGTCGACTCTCTTTCCAAAGAATTTGGGCTTGACCTGATCAACGCATGGGAAGAAAAATGTGAAACATATATGAGAGAACATGGTCTGTCTGTGACAAATATAGAAGAGAACACGGCCTGAATGGATAGAAGGTGGTATAAACGATACGTCTCATTCTTTCTTTCAAGTCGCCTGTCACTTCAGAGATCCAGACGGCTGCTGCAAGGCACAATGTAGACGCCCATTGTTGGTTTGAATATAAGAAAGTTTCACTTTGGGAAATCCTCTATATGAATAAACATAGTCGTCTGAGTTAACTTATGCAAACACTTCTGAATCCGGGAAGCATCATCCGAGAAACTCGTACTCCGATTTTTCCGACAGCTCCAGCCGAGCAGGTATGACTGGTCCGCAGCTTGCATAGCTCTCGAATGCTGACAATAAAGCGAGCCCCTCCCCCACGTAGCCATGCCCCGCAGCCCAGCCTTTTATCCCCCCATCCTTTCCACCACACTCACCATGGCACCGCCAAAACCCCAAAAACGCTGGGTCATCGCCCCAACTCTGGACCTCTCCCCGAACAGCTCCATCGCTCTCGGCAACATCGTCGCCTCCGTCGATTCGGTGGACATGCCGCTGTTCGTCGCGGCGGACCACCATCCGGCGCTCCCTACCTCGTCCATCACCACCACCGAGGCCTACAACTGGACGCTAGACAACCAGCGCACCACGAGCGGCCGCGTCGGCGTCTGGGCCACCTTCTGCCAGGCCGTTATCGGCGTCGGCGGGGACGGCAACTACGGCTGGGCTAGAGACGTCGGCCAGCACTGGAAAGCCGACGTCATGCGCACGCGGACATTCGCGCCGCCGGCGGACTTCGTCGAGGCGGCGGTGCGCGAGCGCGCGGTCAGGGGCTACATCACGGGCAACATGTTCAGGCGGAAGGTATACATGGTTACGGGGGTGAAGATTGCGTCTGGTGCGCGGGGCTTCACGTCGTATGTGCGTGGAAGGAGCTTCGATGCGCGGGTGGGCGTGGATGGCACGCCGTTGGGGGTGCCGGTGGCGGCGGGGCCGCAGGTCGAGGCGAGCGAGGATGGGAGGACGAGGGTCGGGTTTCGGGATGCGGATGATTTTGTTTTTGCGTTTAGTTTGCGCGAGATTAGGGTGAGGAGGGCTGGTGGGGTGAAGAAGCAGAAGCCGTTCAAGGACGGTGACTTTATGGGCAAGGATGGTTTTAAAAAGGAGGAGAGTGCCGTGGCGGATGAAGGGATTGAGATCATAGGCCTTATGGAGTACGATGCGGGTGGCGATGAATGGGATTTGGAGGAGATTGATGCCATGGAAGAAGAGAATGGGGAAGAATGCATATGCATCAAGTCTGAAGACTGATCACTTCAAGGCCCACCTCGCAAATTTTTAAAGTCATATCGGTGAAGCGTACAGTAGTCTAATTGCAGTAGACCCTTCAAATTCCAAGTGAGCGAGTCCCATCCCGTCTGACAAGAAGGTACGATAGTCGCAGATGGGTTGGCACATCATCCCCTTTTTGTGACAATATTTCGGAGCACATTCCAGGGACACGGGTGTTACCAGCCGTGCCGTACAGGTATGTTTCTCATTAATGGCTACTGTACGAATATGTGTCCCTTCTTTCAGTCACTGATGATTTCATCTTCCGCTGTCATTATGGAGAAACATGAGAGAAATCTGAAGACCGCCCGTCCCGAGGCTGACGCTCCCAAAGCTGGCAACGATTAGCATGGCAGCTGTGACATGTTATTATCTTCTCGTACCTAATTTTCTACTGAAAGAAAGAATTTAAAAAATACAATGAAGCTATCATTCTAATGCACACCATCGCAGTAAACTCCCCTCTATACAAGAACCATATTACTCCATGAAATACAGAAAGAATTTATCCTTGAAATCCCATAAAGTCATCAATGCTACGGTGAACACAGATTTTTTCATCTGCAAACGCTCTATACCGATTCAGGATATCCGTCTTGCTCATCCCGTCATACTGCACGCCGTAAGAGTAATGAGCAACTAAACCACGACCATCGACGACAGCGTCTAGACGGCCAAGAGCTATTAGTCATTGGATAACTTAGTGAAAAGGGGAAAAAGCGAACACAAGTGTTTTTTATATATGGCTTCGGAACCAAGGACAAAGAACAGTGTGGCGATGAGAGCTCAACTGGAGAAATTTACTTACGTCTGCCTGTAATGAGAGGCATCTGGATGCTCAGATGATACTCGTCATCAGCGGGAATAGGCTTGCTGGCTATGATGTCCGATCCCCAAATCGCAATAAACTGGATGCCAAGCCGTTCGTTCTCGAAATCCCAAGTACGGAACTTGTATCTCCAGAGAGAGCGGTCCTCGATTCGCGAAAGGAAGCTGTAGTGAAGCTGAGCGCCAGCCGGCCACCACCACCAACCACGCAAGTCCTCGTAGTTGATCGAGGTGATGGTGTACTGGACTGACTTCACGGGAGTGTGATCCACCAAAGGAGATCCTTGTGTGCCAGGCGCAAGTGGAAGCCACCTGTGCCCTTCGAACGGCGGAGAGAAAAAGTCATCCGGCGTCCATCCGAACAGCCCCATCTCCGGCGGAGCCTCCCAGTTTGGCAAGTGCGAGGCGCGCCACTGAGACTGGCTCACGTTTTGGGAGAGGAATGGCGGGGTAAGCTCAGGGAGGTACGGAATGAGGGCGCCCAGGTGGCGGTGTACCCAGGAAAGCGGCGACTGGTTGATCATGTTGGCTGAGACGAGGAAGTATTCCGGATGCTCCAACTTTGTCTCGACGATGGCCGGAATAGCGGTGTCCTCGATGAAAACGATATCATCGTCTATCTTGATGTAGAGAACGTCCGGCTCGATCTCGTCATACGCACCCGAGTAATCCTTGTACTCAAAGGAAACCGTTTGTCGTCGGTATTGTGGGACACCAGCGACACGGGCATCCAGCCATAAGAGGTCTGCAAGGTCATTCGTGCGGGTGATGAAAACGACTTCATCCAGAAAACCACCGTTGATCGCGAGATTCCTCTGTTGAAAGATAATCAGCTGTGTTGATTTTCCAACGGCTGGTGTGATGTTCTACTCACCTGCAAGTAACAGTCCAATATTGAGACAGTCTCCCTTCGTCCATAAAAGACAAGGCCTACAACCTTCAATCCGTCTGGCTTCTTGAAGCCTGGCGAAGGGCCTTCCAGTGGCGAGTTCTTTCCCAGGACAGACCAATTGTGCTCCAAAATTTCGTGTTTGCGTCGATCGAACAATGGTGATACAGAAGACTGCGAGAGGGTGCAAATAGCGCAAAGAATAACGAGTCCAACACCGATAGGAATCAATACCCATGTGTTGAGCCGGAGAACTTTCATGCTCTTGTACTGAGCAACAGACATGGAGACGTGGCTGTGAATCAAGATTCGGACTGAGATGTTGCAAAGTGGAGGAAGCTTCGCTAAAAGTCACCGTATATTATCAGGATCAACAGAAGAATATGTGTTTGCGATGCGGCAAAATTCATGGCATTGGAATGGTTGAACAAAAATGTTCCTTGATCCCGATTTTTCGAGAAGGAAACCCGCGGATTAATGGGATGCAAGGAATCTCGCTTTGGCTGCCTTGTTCGCCTAAATCATTCTCTGTCCATTTAATCTTCGCTTTTGCTTCCTTCGCTAGCTGTTTTCCGCATATTTTGGTGTGTCCTCTCGGTTCGCTTGACAATGAAAGACATCTCGTGCAGTTTTGCATGGCTGACCAGTAAATTGTTCTGGACATGCACACCGAGCTTCCTGCAATCATTTCTTCCTGCCCAGCCCGATTCATCAAACCCCCGTCCAATCACCAAACCGCCGGCCAAGTCAGCGCGCACGGCCTACCTCGATGGGCTTCGCGGAACCGCAGCTCTTTTTGTCTTCTTCGGCCATCTTCTGTGGACCTATCATGGATGGATTGATTATGGATGGGGAGATGGGCCATCGAACCGCCGCATCATCCAGTTACCGCCCCTCCGGCTCATCTACTCCGGCCACGTCATGGTCTCGATCTTTTTCGTCGTTGGCGGCTATGTGTCCTCAGCAAAAGCCATCAAACTTGCGCGACAGAGACCACACCAGCACGAACAGGTCTATTTGGCATTGACGTCGTCACTCTTCCGTCGAGGTATCCGTCTCTACTTGCCTGCCTTGGTCTCCACCTTCATCACCATGTGCGCCATCCGTCTCGGCCTTTGGGAACCGGCGAGGCAGTACACAGCCATGCCTTATATCTTCCAAGCCGACAATCATCACCAGCGATTGCCGAGTTTCGGCGAACAGCTCGCAGACTGGTGGAGCGAGTTCATGGGGCTGACGAATATCTGGTCTTACTACAACTACTCGCACTGGCAGCCGTATTACAACAAGTACGACCCGCACCTATGGACTGTACCAATGGAGATGAGAGGCAGCCTCGTTGTCAGTCTCGCACTCTTGGGGCTTCTCCGATGCCGCGCCTGGTGGCGTTTCGCTCTCATGGCCGCAACCGTTGTTTTCTGTGTCTACTGGGACCGTTGGGAGTGTATGGACTTTGTGCTGGGCGCTATTCTTGCAGAAGGGCACATGGCCGTTTCGGAGCGGCTAAAGAGCCGTGATGAAGCTGTTATTGCTGACACTCAAGATCCAAATCGTGAATGCAGCCAGGCGGCCGATGAGGAGGAGATGGAAGTGATGGAAATGCTGCTGGAAAAGCCGAGATGGGCAACTTCGCTAACATTATCCCCCATTCAGATGTTGGAACGATGGGCGAGAGATCCCGTAGTACGTCTAGGCGTTCGAATTGTTCTTTTCACCCTTTCCATGTGGTTCCTTTCCGCACCAAGTCACCGCTACGAGATGTCTACCGGTTATTCAATTGTGCCTTATCTTGTCCCGAAAAGCATATCTGATCCTAAACGCTTCATCCACGGAATTGGATCGGCACTTCTGGTGGTTTCAGTCTCCTGTACGCCCCTGCTGCAGAAGTTTTTCAACCATGCCATACCACAATATCTCGGAAAGATCAGCTATGCTCTTTACATCTGCCACGGCCCGGTGATCCACATGTTAGGCATGTGGATAACTCCAACCATTTGGCGAGTTACTGGGTATGAGACAATGAGTGGATGGCTGGTTGGATTTTGCCTTGGTGGCTGTATGGTGATCATGGTTGTATTTTGGGCTGCGGATTTGTTCTGGAGGATGGTCGACATGAGGAGTGTGACCGTAGCTCGGTGGTTTGAGGGCATCTGCTTTGAGAAAGAAGACTGAAGCGTCTCTTCAAGATCCTGAAATATGCTGTCAGGGTTTGTTCTTACTGCACTGCTGTATTTTGTACTCCCACTTGCATCAGCTGAAGCTGACAGACAATGGCCATTGTCAAGTGACATTGCCCATATGGATTAAAGTGGGATAGGATTTGCGCACGCGATAGTCAAGCCTGTTGTCGCACAGATGCGTCACTAACTATTTTTACGTAAGGGGTAATGCAGACAGGCATGTAGGGGCTCAAGCAAGTGTTACCTGATAAATTGGATCAAATTAATGTTGTGAAAGAGGTCGAACAAACCTGCGTCCATCTTGAGCGCCATTTCGAGTTTCAAATAGCATAGAACATCTTTGTAGAAGGAGCTTTGGTTGAAGAGAATTAGTCTTGTCCTGGAAGAGTAAAGTCGTCATCTGAAAGCCGAACATGCCCGAAATGCCGAACACGCGGTCGGACAGGGATTCCTAAGCAATCATTTATCCCTTCGAATTGAGCGGGAAATGCTTTGCTGTGCGAAAAATTTGAGGTGGCCAATTACGCCCCTCGGGTGTTGCCAGATTTCCTCCCTTCCCTCGGCTTAATGTCCCTCATGGACCATCCCCCCCTTCCCTACTTTCCGATACTTCTGAAGCGGCAAGAACTTTGCTTCTGCAAAACGGGATGTTTTTCAGAATATCCGACTGGCTACAAATGGTCAACAAACGAAGTAGACATCAGTAATACTTAGTAGGAGCCGAATTGTACAGGATACGCAAGCGTCTATTCAGTCATGGCTGTTCTTCGGATACATCCTTTGGTGACTTGATTAATCTTGGTGACTTTCTGGCAGCAGTCGCCAGGTGTACCCATAGTTCAAATGCGGACCCTGGCCTGCGTCGCGGATACATTCTTGGAGAAGTTTGGAAATGAATACTTACAATAATATTGCAATTGTATCACCGCTGGACTCTGACCTTGTACTCCATTGCTACAGCTCTTGCACTTAGCTGTGAAATAAATTTCTGGAAATAAAGGGCCATTCGAGTTGAACTCTAGGAGGCGAAGACTTAAAGCTTAATGCAGATGATTCGCCGCAATAGCTACCAACGAGGAAAAACAAATCTGAAAAAAAGATAAGAAATTACTGTCCCATAGTTAATCGTTTTAACATAGGCTACACGATGAGACGTACAGCAAAATGTTAATTAAGAATATGAAAGAGATCAGATAATTTCATCAGGCGTACACCATGTGCGGATATCGTTAGTTTAGAGGCGCAGCGCTCAGATGACCGTGGGGAAATGAGGCTTACTGCCAAAATTAACATTTGACGGCCTGCCACGTGGCTGGTCCAGGCAGCAACAGAAATTAGAGGGCCGTGCTTCACTACGCCGCACTTCATGCTGTTTAAGTCTGTAAGGTCCACTGCAACCAGTATTTGCCTCGAGAAAACTCGCAATTCACTCAGCTTTTGCAAAATACCGCCCGCAGATCCACCAAATCATGGCCCACGTCAGCCAGACTGCTCAAGACTTGCCCTCTGATCGAGAAGGCTCTCTTTTGCTCAACTTGCCTGCTGAGCTTCGCTTATATATCTGGGAGTACGTGTTCCCGGGCGGTGAATACATCCCTCTTGTTATTCATTCATCTCGTGGGACAATGTCAATCTTGCGGCAGTTGGATACGCATGGTAAGCCGCCTACGACTTTCGGAACGACGGACACGGATCGATTCGCCCACCAAATCGCTTGGGGTCGTCACAGAAGGGCGCTACTGAGGCACGGATACCAATTGAAAAGCTTGGTGCCCGCCGGAGGAATTTTTCAGCACGGCAACCCCACAATGTTGCTGTCTTTGGCGTTGACGTGTCACCCAGTGTATGGACACTTTGCCCCATGATGACCGGTTTCAATGACTTATAATTTACAGGTATGCGGAAGTGATACCCATGCTTTACGGGAACTCGACCTTTGGCTTCTACGAGGAACATCAACTTTTCCATTTTCTCCAGCATGTCCCCTTTAGTAATCTTCGCCATATTCGACATATTGTCGTCTGTCTCAGGCGGCACACATGCAAAACCTCGCCGGAATGGGTCGTGGCATGCGACACGCTGCTTAGCCTCCCAAGATTGGGAACGCTGGACTTCGTTCTTTTTAATCAGTCGCCAGTCAGCTCGTGGCACGAGCAACCCCCAGATTCGGAGCTGATGGAGCCGATTCTGGAACAGATGGCCCCGTTTAAGGGCAAGTCGGCACGTGGCCAGTTCAACTTCTGGGATACTTCTTCCTATTCTCACAAGTGGCAGCCCATCTTTGATAAAGAGGAAATCCCATTCATTGTAAAGAATGTTGAAATTATACTGGATTAACCGTCTAAAGGGCACACGACTGGCAGAGACAATGTACACTTAGAGGTGGGATTAAGCCCAAGTACGCCTTCTATTCTGGATAAATACTAATGCCATACTTGAACAAGGGAGAGAGGTCTGTAATGACCGTGAGTTTTTATGTTCTCGGCTTACATTCTACTATTGCTTAAAATCCATCATCGAAGCTTCTGTGAAGACTGTGTTGATCTATGTGGGCTGTGACGAGCGGGCGTAGATATAGATGGGTGTTTACACGCTTGGATTTGCTTGTATCTCGCATGTGGGTATCTCCGGTACACTGATAGTTGGACAGCCAACTTCGTCTCCCTTCTTTACAGAAAGAACCCAATCATGACCATCACCGTGATGTCTCTAAGCAAAACATAGTCTAAACGACAAGGAAAGAAACAAGTCTCATCCCACCCCAACGCCCCCATTCACCCCATCCTCACCCCCCCACACAAATCCGCCTCATACCTCCTCCCCCACCTCAGCGGCGTCTCCGCCCCCACCACCACCCTCCCCACCTCCCCCTCCGGCACCGCATCCCCGACAAACCCCGGCGCCGCATCCAGACCCCGCGTCTTCGAGCCCCTCAGATGCCACCCGTTATTCTTCAAGCTCGCCAACCCCCCCTCCCCCAACGCAGCACCCATCCGCATCGCCGCCGTCGCATCCAGCCGCTCCGTCCACCGCGGCACGAGCGCCGCAAACAGCGCAAGCGCGACCAAGAGCACGACGAAGACGCCAAGCAGCACGCTGCCCACCAGCACGCCGGTCCACGGCACGACGGGCGCGCCGACGACGCCGTCAACGCCGGGGTCCGACTCGATGCGCAGCCGCTTCGCGTCGTCGTCGGCGAGCGTGACGCGGATCTCGTTGGCAAAAAACGCGGCCATGCGCAGCGCGGCGCGCATGGCGCCGCTGCCGGCAGCACCGTCGCCGTCGCCGTCGCCGTCGCTGGTGTCGATGACGAAGGCGCTCAGCCACACGCCGACCGGGTGCGGGCGCGTGCCGTCGCTGCCGCCGGTGGTGGCGTTGAAGTGCGCGCGCGGCCGCACGCAGTCGAGGACGTTGGTGGAGCCGCTGCCGAACCCGGCGGCGCTGCCGCCGTCGACGCTGCGGAGCAGGTGGCCCAAAGGCACGAAGGCGGCGCAGGTGGTGTGGTGCTTGGCCGGCCCGTCGGCGGCGCGGGCCATGGCGGTGGTGTAGGCGCGGTCGGACCATTGGGCGGGGAAGGAGGCGTTGCCGAAGAGGGAGGCGTAGATGAGGGCGAGGGGCCCTTTGTTGGTGACGTATTCGAGGGCGGGTGGGGGGCCGCGGTTGTCGGAGAAGGAGGGGG